>PISX010030503.1:0-18597 GCA_004024625.1 Mellivora capensis | reverse complement strand
GCAACAATGTGGATGGAACTAGAGGGTATCATGCTTAGTGAAATAAGTCAATCAGAGAAAGACAACTATCATATGATCTCCCTGATATGAGGAGGTGGAGATGCAACATGGGGGGGTTGGGGGGGTAGGAAAAGAAGAAAAGAAACAAGATGGGATCGGGAGGGAGACAAACCATAAGTGACTCTTAATCTCACAAAACAAACTGAAGGTTGCTGGGGGGAGGGGGATCAGGAGAGGGGGGAGGGGTAATGGACATTGGGGAGGGTATGTGCTATGGTTAGTGCTGTGAAGTGTGTAAACCTGGCGATTCACAGACATGTACCCCTGGGGATAAAAATACATTATATGTTTATAAAAAATAAAAAAATAAAAATATTTAAAAAAATAAATAAAACACTGAGTTATTCTCGATTTCTTTTAGCTTGACAAAAAATCTGATACAGACCCTTCGTTGGATTTTGTGTTGCAATTATCTTTTCCTAATACACGATCTGCATTTTTACTCCCTTAATGACATCTTTTGAGGAAAAATAAGCTAATTTTAATGTAGTTCAATTTACCTTTTTTTTTTTTTTGTACACAGTGACATTTGGGTCCTAAGAAATCTACTAAAAAATTATTATTCTTTTTAATATCTCCTCCCCATCCTGGTTTCTTTCTATTTTTTTTTAAAAGATTTTATTTATTTATTTGAGAGAGAGGCAGTGAGAGAGCATGAGCGAGGAGAAGGTCAGAGGGAGAAGCAGACTCCCCGTGGAGCTGGGAGCCTGATGCGGGACTTGATCCCGGGTCTCCAGGATCATGACCTGAGCCGAAGGTAGTCGTCCAACCAACTGAGCCACCCAGGCGTCCCATCTTTCTATTTTTTAAATGTAAGCCTTTACTATATCACCAGTCTAAACATTTTCCTTCATTTTCACTTTTTTTACTATTATTCATGACTGGGATTTGTAGGAAATTGTTTCAACCTATGGTTTTAACATCTTAGTACTTATGAAAAATTTCTCAGCCACTCTCTTCAGGTATCGCTTTCTTCACACTTCCTCCTCTCTCTTCTTGGGACTCCAATTAAAGCAAAGTTTGACCTTATGGAATCTTCCTCATCATTTACCCTCCCTTTTGTATCTTTATTTTTTGGTCTATCTGCTTCTTATGGATTCTACAGACACATCTTCTACTTCATAATTCTTTATTTCAGCTGTATCTAATTGGCTATTAAGCCAATCCATTAAGTTCTGAATTTTATTATATATTAAGTTCTAGGATTTCTATTTTGTTCTTTTGATACTTTTTCTGCCTCTGTTAAAAATTTCAGCTAATCTTTATTACCTTGAACATAATACAGTTATCTGATGTCTGTGTCTGATAAAAGCCAATATCTGGAGTGCCTGTGGGAAATCTGTTTATTGCTGTTTCCCATTCATGGTGATCTTTTTCCCTTGTGTGACTTACTGTTTCTAACTATGTGCTGGACATTTTATTTGAAAAATTGTTCAGAAATAATCTGAAGACTAATATGACAGTTCTTTAAAAAAAATGGTTTTTTTTTTTAAGATTTTATTTATTTATTTGACAGAGAGAGATCACAGTAGACAGAGAAGCAGGCAGAGAGAGAGAGAGGGAAGCAGGCTCCCCGCTGAGCAGAGAGCCTGATGCGGGACTCGATCCCAGGACTCTGAGATCATGACCTGAGCCGAAGGCAGCGGCTTAACCCACTGAGCCACCCAGGCGCCCAATGATGGTTTTTTTTTTTTAAGATTTTATTTATTTATTTGACAGACAGATCACAAGTGGGCAGAGAGGCAGGCAGAGAGAGAGGAGGAGGCAGGCTCCCTGCTGAGCAGAGAGCCCAATGCGGGGCTCAATCCCAGGACCTGGGATCATGACCTGAGCCGAAGGCAATGGCTTTAACCACTGAGCCACCCAGGCGCCCCCAAAATATGATAGATTTAAAAAGAATTTCTGCTTGTTTCTTCCAGGCACCTAGCAGGCACTAACATATTCAGAAATCACTACAGTCCAAGTTCAAGGATTGAGATTATCTGATGTTGAACTACACACAGTCCCTCTGAGAGCAGGTCAATTTCCGATTCGTCCGTGTTTTAAGTATGCAGTCCTTTGGGATCTCAACCTAAAATATGAGCCTCTCCATCTGGAAGAGGCTCCAGAGCCTCTTCCACCACTCTTTTGGTAAACACTGTTCCCAAATTCTATCCCCTAGTCCAATGAATTTTTGAAAAACAAGTTTTTCAAGACGTTTTAGTTGCCTCTTCTAGGGGGAAGTTTTACTAAATGTGTCACTTTTCTTTGGATTTCTACCTTTTTGAAGATCTTAACCTTAGTAATTCTTTACTGTCTTTTAGCTCTCTGATACATTCAAGATTTTATTTTATTTTATTTATTTATTTTTAAAGATTTTATTTATTTATTTGACAGAGATCACAAGTAGGCAGAGAGGCAGGCAGAGAGAGGAGGAAGCAGGCTCCCTGTGGAGCAGAGAGCCTGATGTGGGGCTCGATCCCAGGACCCTGGGGTCATGACTGGAGCCAAAGGCAGAGGTTTTAACCACTAAGCCACCCAGGTGCCCCTACATTCAAGATTTTAAAGATTATTGTAGCCAATTTTTCTAATTGTTATCCATGGAATGGTGGTCTGGATCACCTAACTTGTCAAAACTAGAAGCTCTAATACTTAATCCTGTGTACTTGTCCTTAATCTAAAGACTTTTTATCTCTTACCTTGAATTTGATGTTTAGTGTTTCCAAATGGTCTAATTTTATTATATTTAGTATAAACAATACTTTTATTTTGCATATTATTAAATGATGTTATACTGTTATTCAGTACTATTTTTGAGGTTGATTAACCCTAACACATTTAGTATTACTTCATTAATTTTAACTGCTGTATATAGATTACTATTCAAATCCACTGACCAAATAAATTGTGGTATACCTATTGTCTTGTTTAGGCTTATTTCATTTGTTTCCTATTATTCACTATTAAAACCAATACAAAAAATAAACATTCTTAAAAATGATTCCTTGTATTCATCTGGTAATTTCTGTGGAGTATATATCAAGAAGTAAAATTCCTGATGAATGAACATCTTCAACATTATTGTTTAACTACTCATCAAAGTGACTGTATTAAAATTAATTCATTTTTTTCCCCTACTCTAACAAGTGTGACTTCTATAGAATTGCGGTTTGTTATTTCCCTAATCATGAATAACACTGAATATTTTGTTAAATTCATCAGCTAACAAATTTTTATTTCTATAAATTGCCCATTTAATTGGGCTGTTTTCTTACCGACTTTTCTCCTTAATTCTGTATTTTAATATTTTATCAATTATTATGTATTACAAGTAGATTCTGCCATGCTGTGGCTTTATCTTTTTATTTATGGTATCATTTGCTACACACCAAGGATTATAAATTTTAATAGTCAAATTTTGATATCTTTGTTATTCACTTTGAATCTTAATCTTGCTAAACAAAATTTTCCCCAACATTCTTGACAATAGTCTCAATTTTCTCCTAAAAGATTAGCTTTTATTATTTGGATTTTCATTATTCCCATGACTATTTGATTTTTTCATTTCCCACATAGTAGGAACCAATGATGACCCTATTCCCACTGCCCCCTTTCATTTTAAGCCCTCAGTACCTCAAAAGTCCTAGAAGCCATGACAGTGGTTACTTTTAAGGAATAAGGAACAGTATAGTTTTATTTACTGATCAGGGTGGTAGGTATGCTCCCTTCACTGATAGAAACTGAGCTGTACACTAATGATCTGTATAATCTCCCGTATGCATGTTGTAATGGTGTGCTAAAGCTAGTTCATACTGGGTCATGGGAGCCAACTATTCAGTTGATATTTTGTGAATTACTGTCAAACTGTTAATTGCCTTAAGATCAGCCATGAAGAAACTGTATCATTACATTTGACAAAAGCAACAAATGAGGAATTTTTCTTTTCCCAAATAGTATGTATATCTGTTATACTTCAATTAAAAAAGTCTAAAAACTTTTTCGTTTTGTATATAACTTTAGGGGAATTTATACTAAAAAAGTAAATCCTCAACATGTTAAAAAAAAAAAAAAGGAAGTATACTTTGGTGTTTATTGGAGTGCTACTTGTGGTTCCAAGAAAACCTGCAAAAACCAAAAAAGTAGAAACAACATGGAAGAAAAAGAGGAGGGGGAGAGAGAGAAAAGGCTGGGGAAACTATGGTACCTGTGTGTGTATATTTATATATATCTTCAGATATTATGCAACTACTAAAAAAGTAGGAGTAAAATCTCTGTAGTGACGTAGGGGTATGCCCAAAACATATTACGTGAAAACAAAGTAAACTGCAAAAAAATACATACATGATAGAATTTACTACGAAACCAAAAGTATTCTCTTTATACATATGTATATGTGTTTATATACTTTTATGAATATAAATAAAATTGTGGAAGTACAGATATAAACCATTCACAAAGGGAAGTGTAACTGGATGGGGCTGAAAGAAGAGTAGTAGTTTTCTCTATGAATACCCCTTATATTGCTGGACTTATTCCAAAAGGTTATTCTGTAATTTAAAATAATCTAGTAAAGTTTAATCAATGTTATTTAAAAAGGACTGAATCATAACAAAATTCACATAAGTGGTTGGTTTATCTATAATTGTATTTTAATCTAACTTCTATTATTGCCTTTCCAAAGGCCATTTTCATCAAAGATACTCTTCTATTAAAAAACATTAACATGGGCACCTGTGTGGTTCAGTTGGTTAAGTGTCCTTAAGTGACTCTTGATTTTGGCTCAGGTTGTGTTCTTGGGGTTGTGGGATCGAGCTCCACATGTGGCTCCCATCTTGATAGGGAGTCTGCTTGAGATTCTCTCTCTCCCTCTGCCCCTCCCCACACTCTCTCATGCTCTCTCTCTCAAATAAACAAAATCTTAAAAAACAAAACAAAACAAAACAAATTAGTAATCCTTCACTGCCTGTAGGATTAAATCTAAAATTAGTAAAAAGCACTAAAGTATAAGCCAGGAGATCTGGGATCTAGGCCTAGTTCTAATGAGTGGCTACAAGATGTCATGGTTGCCACCTGCCACAAGGAAAATGAGAAGCATGAGATGGAAAATTAGTCTGCTTTCAGATACCTACGGTATGGTACGTTAGAAAGAAATATGGCAAGTGGCTCAAGAATCCTAGACTTGGATTCTAGCACTGCCACTTACTAGTTATGTGACCTTAAGCAAGTTACTTACCCTTTTTTAAGCCTCAGTTTCTTGTTCAGTAAAGTGGGGCTAATAATACTAAACTTCCGGGGTTATAATAGCTATTAACAAGAATATATGTAAAGCATCTACCCGTAATGCAACCTAGTAGGAGCTAAATAGATAGTTTCCGTTATCACAATCGTCCTCATTCAGCCAGCATTTAAGACCTTTGCAATCTTTTCCACCACCAATATAATTCTGAATTATTTAGGGATGATACAGGTCAAATACTGAGCTAGGAACTTTACATACACAATCTCATTAAATTATATTATTAGCAAATTAATGTTATCATTGTAATAGCCTCAAATTGTGTGACTTAATCTTATTTTATGATTAAAAAATGAGGTAATGTAATTTTATGAAGTTACAAAGTTTATAACAATTCATTATAATTTATTATGAAGTTTATTATTGAGTTAGCAGCTTGCAGAGTAGGAACTTAAATTTAAATTTTAAAGTTAGAATTTAAAGCCAGAACTGTGAGATGAAAGGCCCGTGTCTATGACTACTGTGCTGCATGCGCTGCCTCAGACATGAGCTTTTGATGCTCTACACTTGTTCCCCCCACAACCGCCGACCCTCTCAGGCCCACCCTGAACGCCACCTGCTTCACAGAAGCAGTCTGTCACTCTACCAATAACATAGTCATTTCTTTTTTGTTCTACTTGGTTTTTAGGTCTAGAACATCCATTCAAGCATCAACATATTGCAATTTGACAGAATATGCTCTAAGTGATCATTTTGTTAAATGCTAAGTTTTGTTTTGTTTTTTCCAATATGAATTTTAAATTCCTTAAAGACCGAAGAAGTAAACTTTCCAGGTCACAACCGACTTACCTAACTTTGACACAGGAACTCAAAAATACTGGGAGAATGACAGAATTCTGCACTTTCATAACAAGGCAAATGACAATGAATTGTGATAAGAAAAAAACCCCAAATGTTAAAGGACACAAGTTTCTGACACAAGTACCTGGGTAACAGTAACAGGCAGAGAAAACACAGATGGTACATGGTAGTGTTCTGACTGCAGAATAGAGGACAATGAACACTAACCAGAAGCTCTTTGGTCTCCCATTCTGTCTTGCCCTAGATTTGACAGGCTGTAGAGATTAAATGGCTGTGGACAATGTAAAGAGAAAGAAATCTAATAGCTTCTAAGAGATGAAATGATCACTTTTGAAACTTTTATGACCATAACTATCTTTTCATTTCACCGAGGCTCAAATTAGAACCAATATATTTTCAGTTTTGAATTAAATGTGAATGTAAGCATTCACTTTATAAGAGACAACAGGAGAGGTAGGTTGCTCAGGCCAATAATTTCACATTACCAATTTAAAACTTATTCAGGCTTGCTCACGATGGGTGGGAACATATCAAGCCTATTTCAGTCTATTTCCATATCCCCTCCAGAGGTGAGGATATATTTTAATAAAGCAAGATTCTTTTTATACATTGAGAATATTATATTAAAAAGTGCTAAAAATATATTCTCCCCTTTATGTTGCCCCAATAACACTTCTGGGAAGAATGTGTAGCGAGGGGAGAATATACCTCTTGGAGATTTCTGGTTTTACTCCTTCCTCTCTTCTTACCGTTACTAGACATCGACACATGTTTGCATAAGCCACAGAGAAACTGGGCTCATCGATAGCCTTCTCAAAGACCAGGTCAATGACTCCCTTCAGCCGCTCCTCTGTGTCAACAGTAAGTCCTGACACTTGCTTCATCAGTTGGTTGAACATCTGTGGTGTCAGTTTATTTAAGATACTTCGAACTTTTCTAAAAAGTTCCTAGAGGGGCCACAAAAAAAGAAAACAGCATTATAGTAACTGTAACAAGATGATTCTTTCTGTAAGGATTAATATTTTATCTTTAATTTGTAAGTTCAACTTCCCAAATTAACAAGGATTGTGAACTTATAACAGAAATAATTAAATCTATCTATTTTAACAAACATCAAACCATTATATCACTCCTTTTCCATAACTGATGAGAATTCTAGGAACTAGGCATATTCACTGGCAAGAGTATCATCTGGTACATTTCTCAAAGCAATTTGGCAAGGTGTACTGAAAGCTTTAAAACTATGACATACCTTTTGTTTTTTTGTTTTTAAGATTTTTATTTTTTTATTTTTATTTGAGAGAAAGAGAACAGAGGGAATGAGCAGGGAGGAGCCAGGGGTAGAGCGAGAGGGAGAAGCAGATTCCTGCTAAGCAGGGAACCTGATGAGGGACTCCATCCCAGGACCCTGAGATATGACCTGAGCTGAAGGCAGATGATTAACAGACTGAGCCACCCAGGCACCTTTATGATGTATCTTTCAAAACAACTATTATACTTTTAGAAACTTATTCATATTTAAGGATAGGTACAAAAGATTTTAGCCACAATAACTTTCATCACTACCCCTTTATAGTAAATAACTTAAATGTCCTAAAATAGAAAATCTGTCTAAATTATGATATAAATTATGGTACAGAATACTTGGCAGGAAGTATTTTAAACTCTCATCAAATTAAAAACAGAAGAGAACTTCCTCAACTAGGAAAAAAGCATATATAACTCTACTTAATTTCCCTCTAAGAATAGGAATAAGGCAAGAATGTCCATTCTTACCATCCTATTCAAAGCCATACTGGAGGTCCTAGTCAGTGCAAAAAAGCAAAGAAAAAGAACTACAACCTACATAGATTGTAAAGGAAGAATTAAAACTCTCTATTCGTAAATGATATGATTATGTAGAAAATCATAAGGAATCTACAAAGAGATACTAGAACTAATAAATAAGTCTAACAACATTGCAGAAAATACGGGACACCTGGGTGGCTCAGTTGGTTGAGCGGCTGCCTTTGGCTCAGGTCATGATCCCAGTGTCCTTGGATCGAGTCCCACATCGGGCTCCTTGCTCAGCAGGGAGCCTGCTTCTCCCTCTGCCTCTGCCTGCCACTCTGTCTGCCTGTGCTCGCTCGCTCTCTCTCCCTCTCTCTCTGACAAATAAATAAATTTTAAAAAAAAATTAAAAAAAAAAAACATTGCAGAAAATAAGTCAACATACAAGTATCAATTTTATTTCTATATATTAGGAACAAACTAGAAATTACATGTTTTAAAAGTACTATTTACAATAGCACCAAAAACCATGAAATACTTAGTTAAGAATCTAACAAAATGCCTATAGGAGCTATATGATAAAAACCATAAATCACTGATGAAAGAAAAAAAGGAAGACCTAAATAAAGAGACCTATGTCATGACTGTATTAGAAGATTCATTATTATTAAGCTGTCAATTTTCTCTAAACTGATCTACTGGTTTAAAACAATCAAAATAAAAATCCTAGTAGGGTTTTGGAGCTTTTACACAAAAATCAAGAAGCTGATTCAACAATTTATGTGAAAAGACAAGGGGAAAAAAAAAGCGAGAATAGCCTAAATGATTTTGAAAAATAACAAAGTTGGAGGACTCATACAACCTGCTTTCAATACTTACTATACAAAGACACTGTGATATTGGCCAGGGGACGGACACATAGATCACTGGGACAGAATATATGTCTAGAACTAGATTCACACATATATGATGAACCAGTTTTCAACAAAGGTACAAAGAAAACTGAATGGAAAAAAGATTTTTTTAAAAAGATTTTATTTGGGAGGGAGTGAAAAGCAGAGCGGAAGAGAGAGAGCACAAGCTGGAGGGAAGAGCATGACACAGGGCTCCATCCCAGGACCCTAGGTCATATCCTGAACTGAAGACAGACACTTAACATAACTGAGTCACCCAGGCACCTGAGAAAAAGGATAATCCTTCCAACAAATGGTGCTGGAACAACTGGATATACATAAGAAAAAGAAAAGAAAAAAAGAACCTTGATCCATATCCTCCATGAAATAAAGAAATTAATTAAAACTGAATCACAAACAGATATGTAAAACCTAAAACTATAAACCTTTAGGTTTATAGTTTTAGGTTTTACATATCTGTTTGTGATATGAAAGGAGAAAATTTTTATATTCTTGGGTTATGCAAAGATTTTTTAGATATGACAAAAGTACAATCCTATAAATGCAGAAGTTGATAAATTCATCATGATCAAAGTTGAAAGCTTCATTTCTGCAAAGATACTCTTAAGAGAATGAGAAGACAGACCACAGACTGGAAGAAAATTTTTGCAAAACACACATCCGATAAAAGATTTGTATCCAGAATATACACAGAACTCTCAAAAATCAATGATATGAGAACCACCAGCCAATGGAACAGGGTAAAAGAAGAGAAATTTTACCAAAGATACAAGAATGGCAAATAAGCACAAGAAAAGATTTGTTTATTCAATTTATTATTCATTTGGAAACAGAAATTAAAACAATGAGATGCTACCACACATATGCATTAGAACGGTTAAATTTGTAAAGCACAAAGTAACAAGTGCTGGCGAAGAAGTGGAATAACTGGGAGTCTCATGCCTTGCCGCCGGAAATGCAAAACTGTCCACCCTGGCAAACAGTTTGGCATTTTCTAATTAAGTCAAACCTATATTTACTAGATAATTCACGGATGTCATAGCTACAATTTTACCCCAAGAGACAAAATCTTATGTTCACACAAATCCTATACAATGATTACAGCACTTTTACTCATCATTGCCCAAACCTGAAAACTGTTTCCCCTGTGAATGGATAAACTTCTATGGTGTATCCGGAACAATGGAATACTAACAAGTAACAAAAAAGTAATGAGTCATACATGACTACAAATGGAATGTGCCAAGTGAAAGAAGTTACATCAAAATGATTCCATTTATCTGGTATTTTGGAAAAAGCAGTGCTATCGGGACAAACAGATTAGTGACTGCTAGAGGTGGGCATGCAGGGAGAAGATGGATATAAAGTAGCACAAGGAAATTTCTGGGGTCTGATAAAAGCATACCGTATCTTGATTGTGGTGGTTGTTACATGCCTATGTATGTTCAAGAGTTGCAGAATTATACACCAAATAGTAAAGCTTACTAAATTAAATTATGCCTCAGTAAAATATGAAGTTACAAAAATCCATGAAACCATGATATAACTGAAAAGGTCTATAAAATGTTTTATTTGATCCCTAAAAAAATTAGTATCTGAATATAAGGATTTTTAGAACACATGTCAATATGTTAATAGTTTTCTCTAGGACGGAGATAGTAAATAAATCTATTTAAATCTTTAAAAAATTATATAGTCAGGTTTTTTCAGCAATGAGTTAGCACTGCTTTTATTAAAAAAAAAAATTAAGTTTCTTAGGGGTGGGCAAAGTCACCAAACTTCTCTCAATTGCCTCGATCAATTGATAGTATTGGTGAGATATAAAACAATCTGTGCTTTATATCAAGGGGGAAAAAAAACAACCTTGGGGGCGCATGGGTGGCTCAGTCACTAAGCAGCCAGCTTAGTCATGATCTCAGGGTCCTGGGAGGGAGCTCCATGTTGGGCTCTACAATCAGCAGGGAGTCTAACTTGAGTTTCTCTCTCCCTCTCTCTCTGAAAAGGCACCTGCACTCTCTTTCTCTCCTTCTCTAGGGAGAAAGAAAGAAGGAAAGAAGGGAAAGGAAAGGAAAGGAAGAATAAAGACAGATGGAGGGAGGGAGGCAGGAGGAAAGAAGGAAAAAAACGACAACCTTCAAATATCTCAAATATTCCAGAAGATAATCTGAGATTAAAAACTAGGATAAAAAATAATTTATTAAAGTAATGAACAGCAAGGTGACTACAGTTAATACTGTATTGCATACAGCATCAAAAGTTGGTAAGACAGTAGCTCTTAAAGGTTTTCATTGTAAGAAAAAAGAATTTGTAACTATGCATGATAACAGATGTTAACTGGACTAATTATGGTGGCCACTTTGATATACATAAACGTTAAATCATTACAGTGTATAAACTGAAACATGATGTTATGTCAATTATACATCAATGAAAAAAAGAAATCGGCATCAAACAACTTTATTGAAAATAATTAATTCACATCTACTTGTGGCCCATCAAATTCTGTATCAGGTACAAATAAAGTGTCACAAACAGTTGCTGCCTTCCAGACCACTGACTTCAGTGCAAAGACAAGACAATTGTAAGGGAGGTGATGAGCAAACACCAGGTGAATTAGGAGGCAAAGAAGGGAGCAGTTTATGTATTAGAGAGGTCAGAGGCAATGGGTTAGTCAGCAAATGAGAATTGGGCCAGGTTATGAAGGACAAAAAGATCTGGTTAAGTGACTGTGTATCAACTATACTCAAATAAAAACTAAAATTAAAAAAAGAAATAAACAACTAGGGGTGCCTGCGTGGCTCAGTCAATTAAGTCTGACTTAAGGGTCCCCAGGTCATGATGTCAGGGTCCTGGGATCGAGCCCTGCATGGGGGTTTCCTGCTCAGTAGGGAGTCTGCTTGATCCTCTCCTTCCTCCTCTACCCCTCCACTCGTGCTCTCTCTGTCTCTCAAACAAATAAGTAAAATCTTTAAAAAACAACCACCAACAAAGAAAACAACTAGCCAAGTAAAAAAGAAAGGGAAGAAGACATTTTAGAAAGGGAAAACATTTTAGGAAGGAGTTATTAGTGAGGGTTTTCTATTTTGGGAATAGAGAACGAACAACAGGGAAAGAGCATAGGGCTAGTGTGTGAGTTGTTGAGAGAAAATGAGGTATTTATTTTTTTATTTGAAAATGAGGTCATTAAAGACAGGTTAAAAGCTAGGGTAGAGATCTAAAAATCAGTCCTTCAGGTAGAAGAGTCAGGCAGAAGCAGTAGGAATGCTATAGCAAGAGAAGAGAAGAGAGACATAAGCAGGGGACCTCAGCAGTGGAACCACCACAGTAGTATATGTGGTTGAAGTCTAGACAAATCATGAGGCAATGACTCCTAGAACTGCCTCAAGGAGAAGATGAAATCTTATGATCTAGGAAAAATAAGGTCATTGGTATTATTCATAGTGTTGTTAAAATACAGCGGTAGGAATGAAGTCAGAATGAAAGACATTTTTTAGAAGTCGAAGTGGCAACAATAAAACCACTCTCTGACAAAAAAGTAAAGAAACAGAATTAACAGGAACACCAGGTCAGCGTGATGTAGACCTATGCAAAAGAGAAGAATGAAAACACCAAAAAAGAGAAGGAATGGAGCAAAGATGCACCATACTCAGAAGAAAAAGTATCAGTAACAAGAGGATTGTACTCGCCCTGAAAAAGAAGCCTATTAATTCCCCACTGGGTTTGGTTTATCTTTTCACTAAAGAAAACTTAGCCAATTAATGAATGATTCCTCAAAACAAAATTATGTTTCTGAAATAAAACTTAACTAGTAATAGGGAGAATTCTGTTACAAAGTAAACAGGCAGACTACAAGGTGCAACGAATGGACTATTCCACAATACTGAGGGTAACTTAATTTCTCGATACTTCAATTTTCTCATATATAAAAGAAGGGAAATATCTATTCCCTCCTTCATAGCTGCTGCAATAATCTAATGAAATGAGCCACGACTACAAGCGCCTTAACTACTAAAACAAGACCTCTTCACCTTCAGTGATAAAGATTCAGCAGGAATTTTACCTATCCTTGCAAGTCATTTAGGCCCCTTATCAATCAGCACTTCTTAGAAGGATTGGAGGGAGAGATACAGAAGGTATTTCTAAAATAAGGTTGAGATACATTGAAAAGAAATTAGATACTTGATTTCAGTGACTCTGGAGGAGGATGTACTTAGGGACAAATAGCTGAGGAAATCACTAAAAAGATGAACAAAGACAAGTAGCCAATTGAGGTTTGACAGCACGGCTTTGTGATGAGTAAGTTCATCTTGGTCTTGATTTGTATGAACAACTTTGTTGGTTAGTTTATTTGTTTATCAAGTATACTGAGTATCTACCACGTTTGTGGTTCTATGTTGGTGTTGAATTAAGATCTAGATGTATAAGGCACACATCTGACCCAGATCATCATCATACTGAGGACCTGGGTTCCAGGAACCACGTCAACTGCTTTATATTACTTTATTCAATCTTCAAAATAGCCCCATAAGGTAGGTAATATAAATATCTTCATTTTACAGTTGAGATTAAGAACCTGCCTAATAGGACTTGCCTGTCTCTAGAGCTGAAGCTTTTCACTGCTGTATTCAACTATTCACAATGAGAGGAAAGATATTTAAGGAATGAGACGCTGACAAGTCAGCATATGATCTGTGATGCCTAACTCTGATATAGGTGCAAAATTCAAGAGGAGACTCTAGTCTTGGTGCCTAGAAGCAAAAAGATCCAAAAAAGATAGTAGAGGTAACCCAAGTATAGGAAATAGCATTGTGGGTACAGCAAATGATGAATGAAGACTACATAATCTGACACAAATTAATTTTGTTTGGATTAAAGGAATTTATTCAATTTATCCTAAGGAGTTCTGCAGGCAGGTATGCATAGAAAGATGCAAAGAATTCAATTTTATTCCAAAACAAGATTGGTTTCTAAATTCTAACTTAATACAGAAATGAAGGCCTGACAAGGAGACTAAAGCAATACGCTCACTGGACTAGCATAGGGTATTAGGAATCTAAAAATACATTTTTAAGAAAAGCAAGCATTGATCTAAGCCTAAATGATCAAAGTCTATGACATATAAACCCTCTAGATACAGTAGTTGTTTTGACAACCAAACAAGAAAATAGTAGGTACTTGGCACCCATTATGCTAAAGATTTTAGAATAATGTTTTTAAAAAACAAAAAATGTACAAAAAATCATGAACTAAAATCTCTAGGTATACTAATAGGACAAAATAACAAGTTAAAGCACATTAAAACAACAGCACTGTAATTCTAAAACAATGTGAGAATGTGCTTCTGTTCTCACCTGAGTTTTGATGTTTTCAGGATCCTCAGCTTGGCTGTCTCGTTTTTGGCTGGGCTTCCAGGCATTCTCTGCCTTTTTCAGGTGCACATCTTCTTTCACAGAGACTGTGATAATCTTCCTCGGCTCTCTTCTCTGGCCAGGTTGAGATCTTCGTGGTCCAACGTTCAACAACTAGGACAAGAATATTCTTTATTATATCTACAGAGTGTACTTAAAATTTATTGCCTCTGCTGTGCTTCCCAAGTCAAATCTGATGATCACACTGAACATTTCTTACATGCAAAGATGGATATTAAGCACTCAATTTGATGTGATCTTTTTGGGGGAGAGGAGGAGGACAAACTTAGAACAACATCAATGTAATGTTCTCCACTAACTACAGTTTCTAACCCTGAAGTCCTAAATTAGATAAATGTGATGGAAAATTGTTTGATACTGCTATTGTGCTTAACAAAAAAGAATACCCCAAACTGAAGCTTTATTTTTCACTAGTTGTGTGACTTTGGACTGCTCACTTGAATAATTCTACAAATTCACAGGCAGTAATCATCACAGTTACAAAGCTGCTTCAAAAACTAGGTTTCTAGGGCGCCTGGGTGGCTCAGTGGGTTAAGCCGCTGCCTTCGGCTCAGGTCATGATCTCAGGGTCCTGGGATCGAGTCCCGCATTGGGCTCTCTGCTCAGCAGGGAGCCTGCTTCCCTCTCTCTCTCTCTCCCTCCCTCTCTGTCTACTGTGATCTCTGTCAAATAAATAAATAAATCTTAGAAAAAAAAAACTAGGTTTCTATACTGCCAGTGTGAAATGCAAATACAATTTTTTAAAAAGATTTTATTTATTTATTTGACAGAGAGAAATCACAAGTAGACAGAGAGGCAGACAGAGAGAGAGAGAGAGAAAGAGAGAGAGAGAGGAAGGAAGCAGGCTGCCTGCTGAGCAGAGAGTGCGATGTGGGGCTCGATCCCAGGACCCTGGGATCATGACCTGAGCCGAAGGCAGAGGCTTTAACCCACTGAGCCACCCAGGCGCCCCTGCAAATACAATTTTATCACAAAAATTCTTTATAGCATAGACATCCAGCCTTAGTACAGATTTTAATGAATCCCTGTAAACGTCCTGGGCCAGAAATACTAAAGTAAGTCTTTCTTAAACCACTAAATGAGATTTAACTAAATTGTTCCCTGAAAAAAATGTCTTCTCTTTGTCAGTTCATAGTTCCTGCTAGAGTCTCACTTATACTCACTCTGTTAAAAACACTTGCTGGCCTGTCAAAATGGTCAGCAGATTAAGACTAATTACTGTTAGAGATAATGAAGTAAAACTTGTATTCTGTGTATTAAAATATCCCTAACAGTTGCTATCTCAAATGCCAGGAAATAACTTTTCAAGATTAAAACATTTGGGTTGATGTAAGTTTTGTTCCTCCCAGATCTATTGCATACTGACAGCCTTTCCATTTTGTGATATGCCATTTTTCTTCCTTTTTTTAAAGTAGGCTCCACAGCATGGAGCCTAAGCAGGGCTTGAACTCACGACCCAGAGATCAAGACCTGAGCTGAGATCAAGGGTCGGATGCTTAACTGAGTCTCCCAGGAGCACCTGTTATATCATTTTCTAAATACTGAGTAAATATTGTAATTAAACTTTAAGAGGGAAGGAGAAAAAGTCACACAAGACATATAGATCAGAATCATATCTCTATTAGTGCCCTAATACTGCCCTTCTGAATTTATATGAAGCTTCAGAGAACGAAGCAGAAACTTACATTTTAATGCTTTATATTAAAAAACAGGTTCTAAGAAATACATGGTCTGAGGCTGGAACTGGTAAGACTGAAAGCCTTTAAACAACACTCATTCTCAGAATTACACTTCACCATCTGCCCTAATCAGTAACAGCAGTATGAAGCATGTATCAGGATCAAAAGATAGCCTTCCTGGGCAATACATACCAATCTTGTCAAATATATCCAGCTAAGTACTCAGAATAAATGATACAGTCTCAGAGTATTTGGTATACATTAAAAAACCTGAGGTACCACACATAGTTTAACTTTTAAAAAGGACCTGAAGAGGATCACACTAGAAAAGTACCAACAGGGAGCAGGTGCTAAACTGGACAGTACTACTATAAAAACATTTATTTATAACTGAAACTTTGATATAATAGCCCAGACAATTCTTTTTCTCTCTTTTTAAACAGAAATAAGTATTTATTATTTTTTTTAGATTTAATTAATTTATTTGAGAGACAGAATACGAGAGAGAGCACGAGAGGGGTGGAGGTCAGAAGGAGAAGCAGACTCTTCACAGAGCTGGGAGCCGGATGAGGGACTTGATCTCGGGACTCTGGGATCATAACCTGAGCCGAAGGCAGTCGCTAAACCAACTGAGTCACCCAGGCACTCCCAAAACAATTCTGATAAGAGAATGCAGCACACCAAATATTATCTGATTTTTGTAATTCAGGTTATATTCTAGTGTAAGCAAGAATGGATAACTAGTGTGGGTTAAAATCTTTTCAGTGCTTGGATAGTTTCAAATAACATTTATAACTTATAGGACATTTAAATTAATCCATGCATTTGCACATAAAAATTTGTCAAGTACAAAGATTAGTGGGTGTAATGAAAGGTAATTATGTCAAAAACAGATAAGGGGCATAGTAATCATAATTTGGGGATATCATGTTTTTTAAAAATTTTATTTTTTTATTTGACCGAAAGAGACATAGCAAGAGAGGGAACACAAGCAGGCAGAGTGGGAGAGGGAGAAGCAGGCTTCCCGTGGAGCAGGGAGCCTGATGTGCGGGTCGATGTGGGGCTCGATCCCAGGACCCTGGGATCATGACCCGAGCTGAAGGCAGACACTTAACGACTACACCACCCAGGCGCCCTAATTTGGGGATATAATTTTGATCATGTTTGAATGAAGTATGGAATTTCCAATCCCCAAATGTACTTACTGGAAACATCAATGACTATGCAGTGAGATTTGAATCTAGTTAGTAAATATGACTTATGCCAAATCTCTTTACCAGCTCTAAGACAAATATATATGGATTTCAAATGAACTGCATAAGATGTGAGAAATATTACTAAATAGGTAACAACAATGCTTCAAAGGAAACTAAGTATTAAAAAGATAACATAAGCTGTTAGTCCCAGATAAAAAATTGGTATTATAACCTATGTGCAAGCTCGCAAGACATCCTTGAAAATTATTTGGTACTGCATATAATAACTAAGAAAGATATTGTTCACAAATATTTAACCAAGAATACTGAGTCTTCAACAGATCTATTATACTTATAAATGCTTAACACAGTTAATAAATTAATTTCTAATGTACTCATGCTTATAATCTGAAAATGAAATTATTATGTGGAACATCAGTGCCTGGAAAGACTATGGTACAGCAGAAAAAGAGGCAGATTAGAAGACAAAAGGACTGTTCAATTATGCTACTTATGAGCAAAGTTACTGTGAGCAGGTCTCTGAACTTTGTTGAATGTAGGCTTTCTCATACATTAAATGCCAGTCCTACCCACAGAAGTTATATTAGGAGGATCAGGGATAGAAGACATATAAAAGGACCTTAAAAACTAGGTAAGTTATCATCAATACAAAAGAAGAACAAGAACTTTTTAAAAAAGAGTTATCTAGGGGCGCCTGGGTGGCTCAGTCATTCTGCTCTGGTCATGATCCCACTGTCCTGGGATTTGAGCCCCACATCAGGCCCCCTGCTCAGCAGGAAGCCTATTCTACCTCTCCCACTTCCTCTGCTTGTGTTCCCTCTCCCGCTGTGTCTCTCTCTGTCAAATAAGTAAATAAAATTAAAAAAAACTTTTATATAAAAAAGTGCTATATATATTGATATATTAACCTTAAACATTTCATGTCCTTTGGTGTGTGTGTGAGCATGTGGAAAGCTTAATACAAACTATCAAATTTATAGCATCCTTCGAAAGATACACCATATATAATGAATGATTTATTAACTAAACACACATGAAATTAAAGAGTTATGAAGTGTACATATATAAAAATGAGCCTGGTCTCCTTGCTTAAAGGAGAGACAATCCTGATTGGAAGAGGAACTCCCTGGCTGGCAGAAGAATTATAATGTATAATGTGCTCAGGGTCCAAAAATGTGACAACTCAAATGAAACATCAACATTTGGCATTGATTGGGGTGCCTGGGTGGGTCAGATGGTTAAGCATCTCTCTTTGGCTCAACCCATGATCCCAGGGTCCTGGGATCAAGCCCTGCATCAGGCTCCATGCTCAGCGGGGAGCCTGCTTCTTCCTCTCCCTATGCCTACAGCTCCCCTTGCTTGTGCTTCCTCTCTCCACCTCTCTCCGTCAAATAAATAAATAAATAAAATACTTAAAAAAAAAAAAAAAAGCTCAGCTAACCTCAAAGCTAA
>PISX010030502.1:0-18625 GCA_004024625.1 Mellivora capensis | reverse complement strand
AACTGTTGATAATAGCTTCTGATGATTGTTTCTACTTCCTTGGTGTTAGTTGTGATCTCTCCCTTTTCATTCAGAATTTTATTAATTTGAGCTTTCTCTCTTTTCTTTTGGATTAGTGTGGCCAATGGTTTATCGATCTTATTGATTCTTTCAAAAAACCAGCTTCTAGTTTCATTGATACATTCTACTGTATCTCTAGTTTCTACCTCATTCATTTCTGCTCTAACCTTGATTATTTCCCTTCTTGTGCATGGAGTTGGTTTACTTTGTTGTTGATTCCCCAGTTCTTTAAGGTGTAGAGACAGCTGTTGTATTCTGGATTTTTTCGATTTTTTTGAGGGAGGCTTGGATGGCTATGTATTTCCCCCTTAGGACCGCCTTTGCTGTGTCCCATAGGTTTTGGACCGACGTGTCTTCATTCTTGTTGGTTTCCATGAATTGTTTAAGTTCTTCTTTGATCTCCTGGTTGATCCAAGCATTCTTAAGCGAGGTGGTCTTTAGCTTCCAGGTGTTTGAATTCCTTCCAAACTTTTTCTTGTGGTTGAGCTCCAGTTTCAAAGTGTTGTGATATGAGAATATGCAGGGAATAATCTCAGTCTTTTGGTATTGGTTGAGTCCTGATTTGTGACCCAGTATGTGGTCTATTCTGGAAAAGGTTCCATGTGCACTTGAGAAGAATGAGTATTCTGTTGTTTTAGGGTGGAATGTTCTGTCTATATCTTTGAGGTCCATCTGGTCCAATGTCATTCAATGCTCTTGTTTCTTTATTGATTTTCTGCATGGATGATCTGTCTATTACTGAAAGAGGCGTGTTAAGGTCTCTTACTATCAGTGTATTCATATCAATATGACTCTTTATCTTGATTAATAGTTTTCTTATGTAATTGGCTGCTCCCATATTGGGGGCATAGATATTTACAATTGTTAGATCATCTTGGTGGATAGTCCCTTTAAGAATTATGTAGTGTCCTTCTGTATCTCTGACTACAGTCTTTAGTTTAAAATCTAATTTATCTGATATGAGAATCGCTACCCCGGCCTTCTTTTGAAGCCCATTGGCATGAAAGATGTTTCTCCATCCCTTCACTTTCAATCTGGGTGTATCCTTAAGTTTGAAATGGGTCTCCTGTAGACAGCATATGGATGGGTCCTGTATTTTATCCAATCTGCATCCCTGCATCGTTTTATGGACACATTTAGGCCATTCACATTGAGAGTGATTATTGAGAGATACATTTTTATTGACATCGTGTTACCTTTGAAGTCTTTCTTTCTGTGTATTGTCTCTATATTTCTGTACAATGATGTTATTGGGATTTTTCCTCTTTTATACAACCCCCCTTAATATTTCCTTCAGTGTCGGCTTGGTGTTTGCAAACTCTTTTAAGCCTTGCCGGTCTTGGAAACTCTTTATCTCTCCATCCATTTTGAATGTCAGTCTTGCTGGATAAAGTATTCTTGGCTGCATGTTTTTCTCATTTAGTGCCCTGAATATATCTTGCCAGCCCTTTCTGGCTTGCCAGGTTGCTGTGGACAGGTCTGACGTTATTCTGATGGGCTTTCCTCTGTACATAAGGGGCTTCTTTGTCCTAGCTGCCTTCAAGATAGTTTCTCTAGAATTATAATTCCTCATTCTTACTATCAGGTGTCTCGAGGTGTTTCGAGAATCTAAAATATTGGGGGGAGACCGTTCTGCCTCTAGTACATGAACGCTGTTTCCATTTGCGATATTTGGAAAATTTTCATGAAGAACGTGTTCGACAATGTCTTCTAGACTTCTTTCTTTCTCCTCCCCTTCAGGGATTCCAATAATTCTGACGTTGGAACGTTTCATGGCATCATTTATTTCCCTGATTCTGTTTTCATGGCTAAGTTGTTTGTTCCAGTCTTCCTCCTGATCCTTTCTCTCTGTTTGTCCTCCAGATCACTAATTCTATCTTCTGTCTCAGTTACCCTAGCTTTTGGAGAATTTAGATTAGATTGGAACTCATTGAGAGCCTTGTGAACATCATCCCTGATGGCTTTCAGTTCTGCCCTAATCAATTCCGTTTGGTCGTCCATGGCTTTCTCCAACCTAGCTATTGCCTGGATAATTGTTAGCCTGAATTCCCTTTCTGACATAATGTCTATGTCGGTAGCCATTAACTCTGTTTCAGAGGGCCCATTCTCTGAATTTTTCTTCTGCTGGGCATTCCTCCTCCTAGTCATTTTGGTGAGAGATGGCTGAATGGTTGTAGCTGGATGTATCGACCTTGGTGCTGTGAAGGTGCACCCTGGAATGCTTCTGAGCAGTCAAGAATCCCCACCCAAATGAAAGAAAAAAAGAAAGAGAGATAGCAGAAAAAAGAGCGAGAGAGAGAAAGAGAGAGAGAGAGAGACAGGAAAAAGAAAGAAGGATAAAAGAGAAGGCTCAGCCCAAATGGGCCCCAAGGTAATGTTTGTGAAGTATACAAACAAAAACAGACAAAGAAAAAAGACTGATAAAAGTATATGACAAGAGAAGAAAAAAAATATATACATATATATGTAGAAGCAAAACAAAGAAACAAACAGACAAACAAAAAAAAAGAACCCAGTCAAAAAGAACTCTAAGTATAAGATTTATATACTACCAGGACAAACACAAATATACAAAAATACTGGTAGGAGAAAAAGATGGGAGAGTGGTTGTAAATTCTCAGTGTGGGCGAGGAAGGTTATTTCGATTCTTCCTGGATGTATCTTGATATCTTTTTTAAAGGACATAACTTTCCTAAGATAACAGGGGATTAAAAATTGGTTTACCTATAGGGGTAACATTGATTGGGGAAAGGGGATTACCTTGAAGTTTAACTCTATATGAATATTAGCAAATAAAAGTAAAGAAAAGAATGATCTAAACTAAACTAAAGTGAAATTTTAAAAAAATTTAAAAAATAGAAAAGCAAAAGAAAAACATGCATACATGTATCAAAAAGTTCAGGTTAAAAGGTTATTATGGAATTTCATGTGTTGGACATCTCACCGTAATGGTAAATAGGCTAAAAAAAATCTATATAAAAAATAAAAAAGATTAAAAAAAATTAAAAAATGAACCAGAATAGTGGGAACGACTTAAAAATTAAACGTTGTATCTATGAAGTAGCAGTGATTGTTCTCTTCTCGGCCGGTTGGCTTTCTGGGGGAGGGGCCTGCCGCGTGGGTTTTCAGGCAGTGTTTCCTGAGTTAAGTCCTCCTGCCCCCCTCCAGGGGGTGGGCTCTGAGGAAACCGGCCCTTCAGGCTTTTGTTCTCTGGAGGTTTTTATGTCTGTTCATTTGTTTTCACTCCCCTTGGCAGCTCCGATGGTTCTTGGAGGTTTAGAGGAAAGCAAACTGCACCCAGACCTCCCTCCTAGAGAGAAGCCTCAGTCCATTCCCCTCTGGGTGCTGCAGACAGGTTCCCAAATGCGGTCTCTGGAGACACCTGTGTGTCCTGCTTATACTCAAAACCACAACAGCGGCAGCTGTCTGGGCAGCTCCAGACCGCCAGAGAGGTTCCCAGCAGCGATCGCACCCTGAGATTTTCCTGCTGGCCCCGGCTGGGAGCGCTCAGACTTTCCGGGTCTGAGAGCACCAGGCTGGCGCCGCTGCGCGCCTCTCTCTGGCTCTGCTAGCACGGCGTGGCGCATGCGTGGGGACTGCAAAAAGGCTGTTTCTGCCCCGCCAGGGTCCCAGCCCCTGTCACACGCCAAGCGCCCTTAGGAGGTCTCCTCCCAGCTCAGGGACCAAGACCTGGTTTCTCCGCTGCACTCTCTCTGGCTCAGCCCCAGGGGTGTCTGTTCTCCCTGGGGGACTTAAGCCCCTGTCCCTAACTGTTCCAATTCCCACAATTTCCCCCTGCGATCCTTTGCTCTTTTTGAGTGCTTTCTATCAGACTTCAAGTTAATGCTGGTCCCCAGTTGTAGGACACTCTCGTATTGGGGTATTACTTTCCAATGGGTCTCCTCTGGTGGCTCCCTCCCCCTTTTGTTTATCTTCTGATCCCAGTCCAGCGTTCCCACTCCGCTTTACCTGTCCACTGGCATCTTCTGCCCCCGTAGAGATCCTGACGTGTAGAATTCTGATCTCAGGCTGATTTCATGGGTGATCGGAGTTCCTTGGTAGGTAATCAGCTCACTTTAGGGGACGGTTGAACTGGCGCCTCCTGCTAGTTCCCTGCCATCTTGTCCCCCCTTGAAATGGTTCTTAACTTACACGATAAATATATATGATAGGCAAAAAATCATTTTTTGCCTTTTGTGACTAAAAAATTTGTTAACCAATTTGATTTCTAAATGGCTTTTTCAGTTACACTTTTCACTAATGGAGCATACACAGTAAGTAAAACCATTATATGAAATCAGTTCAAAGATTATGTATACCAAAACAGTTACCTAAGAATATTTAGGGAATAAGACAGAATACTTGCAGAGATAAACTTCCTGGTCAGATCATCTAACAATGATGGATAATATATATATATTTTATTTCTTTTCAGCGTAACAGTATTCATTGTTTTTGCACCACACCCAGCGCTCCATGCAATACACGCCCTCCCCAATACCCACCACCTGGCTCCCCCAACCTCCCACCCCCCGCCCCTTCAGAACCCCTCAGGTTGTTTTTCAGAGTCCATAGTCTCTCATGGTTCACCTCCCCTTTCAATTTCCCTCAACTCCCTTCTCCTCTCCATCTTCCCATGTCCTCTATGTTATTTGTTATGCTCCACAAATAAGTGGAACCATATGATAATTGACTCTCTCTGCTTGACTTATTTCACTCAGCATCTCTTCCAGTCCCGTCCTGTTGCTACAAAAGTTGTGTATTCATCCTTTCTGATGGAAGCATAATACTCCATAGTGTATATGGACCACATCTTCCTTATCCATTCGTCCGTTGAAGGGCATCTTGGTTCTTTCCACAGTTTGGTGACCGTGGCCATTGCTGCTATAATATATTTAAAATATAAAAGGCTGTATACTTAAAGTGTTGGAAACAAAGCCTATACTTTGTCTAGGGCTCAAGAAGAGTGGGAGATGGGATCCAAGATGCCCACATCAGTCTAGTACCATTGAAGGTTAGCATCTTCTCTAAACTATAAGGGAGGAAGGTATGAACAGCAAGAAGGAATGGTGGGCCAAAAAGAATATTAAACTTGTGGGAACACAAAAATCGATAGTATGAAACAAATACCATGTCTAATTCAAAGGTTTAAAATTAAGATAAAATCCTGGACAGTAACGATTTAAAAAAAAACAATGAAAATAATAATAATAATAATAATGTGATAGGGGAATTTTTTTTAGAAAAATGAATGAAGTTAAAGCATTCTCTGGTCTTTATACTTCTAAGAGGAAGATAAAGAAACTGATTAATACTAGATTTTATTAAGTAAAATACATATGGTAGAATTTCTAGGGTAATCCCTAAAAAAATAGAAATAGAGTACATAATTTTCAAACAAACATAGTGAAAATGTTGGATGAGAAAAAATTCATCCCAAAAGAAGGCAAGAATTGGGGGTGGGTACAACATATACGGGGAAGAAACATTAAAAAAAGAAGAAAAAGAAAACAGAAAACACACAGTGAGGTTGTAGAAATCAATTTTTAAAATCAGTAATCATTATCAGTGTAACTGATCTAAATTTTTCATTTGCAAAGATTGTTGAAACATTTTTCTGTAAGTTTTTACAAGAGACATATAAAACAAGTTTAAAAACTAGAGAATGGGAAAAAAAGTGTACTAGGTATAGCCAAAAAAAGATCTAGTGATGTTATAGAAATAGTCTTTAGAGCAAAATCATTGGTAGGGATTACTAGAGATCAATATCCACAGAAAAATTGATTATCGATTCTTATTCAGGAAGATAAAACAATTCCAAATGTATAAAACATAGGTTAAATACAGATGAAGTAAAGTGATAAATCCACTGTCATAGTTGCAGATTTTAATTACTTTCATGTGGTAATTGATAGATTAAGCAAATAAAATAATCAGTAAGGAAATATAAGATTAGAACAACATAATTAAAAGCTTGATTTAATGGACATGTATAGAGTACTATATACAACATTGGAGACTATACTTTTCTCAGGAACAAAGAAAAACATTTTTTTAAATTGACCATGTCCTAGGCCATAAATCCTTAAAAATTTCAAAGGATTAGTTAGTTGTCTTTACTCAGTAATTAATTACTGGTTGCCACATGCCAGCACTATTGTTAGAACTAGGACTACAGCAAAGAACAAAACAGACACACATACAAAAATCTATGGCATCATAAAGTTTACATTATAGTGAAAGAAACAATATGTAAATAAGTAGGTAAAATATATAGTATATTAGATAATGATATGTTCCACCAAGATGAACAAAGCAGGGACAGTGGTTAGGGAAATATTGAATGGTGGAGTGAGTGGACTGCAGTTTAAATAAAGTTGTCAGGGAAGGCCTCACTAAGAAGGTGACCTAAATCCCAGCAGTTTCACGGGAGCAGTGAACAGAATGGCAGAATAATAAGAGAATGGGTCAGAAAGGTAGCAAGTGGCTTGGTGATATAGGACTTTGTTGCCTGTCATAAGGAGTTGAGATTTTTCTCTTGAATAGTAGGGAAAGTCAGTAGATGACTTGGAATCAATGAGTGAATAAGTCACTCAGATGGTATGTCAAGAATAGACTTTTGAAGGATAAGGGCATTTGGGAGTCTACTGCAATAACTGAGTGAGAAATAGTGACCATTCAGAGCAGGTAGGCAGCAAAAGGGATGAGGACAGAGTGGTTGGATTTTGGATATATTGAAAGTTTTGCTGACAGCATTTGCTGATAGACTGGATGAAGAATATGATAGAAAGAGAAGTCAAAGATGACATCAGATGTTTGGACTAGAGCTACTGGAGAAATGGAGTTCCATTGACAAGACTGGTAAGACTACAGAAAGAATAGGTATGTGGGAAAACAACCTGAGATTAGTTTTGGACATGTTGAGTTTGAGTGAGCAATTCAGAGGTGAGTTCTGAAGCAGTTATAAAGGGAAATACATAGCCTTAACTGTTAATGATGAAAAGAAGAAAAACTGAAAGAGCTATGCAATTTAAGAAATTTTTAAAATATCAGTAAAATACACTCAAAGAAAGTGGAAAGGAAATAATAAAAAGTTCAAAAATTAAAGTAACAAAGAAGGTAGTAAGAGGATTAATAAAGCAAAGCATTTGTTTTTTGACAAGATTAGTAAAATAGAAAAGTAGTGAACAGTATTAGGAATATAAAAGGGGCCTAATGATAGACATACCAGAGGATTTTAAATATTGAAATAATCCTGTTTACTATGAACAACTTCATTACAAAAATCTTGAAAAATTAGATGATAGGGAAATTTTTTTAGAAATATAAAAATAACCAAAACTAAAAAAGAAATAGAAGATCTGAATAGCTCTATAACCTCTAAAAAATTAAATTAGTAATTAACATTTTTCCCATGAAGTAAGCTACACTCCCAAGATATATATATTTTTAAGATTTTATTTATTTAATAGAGAGAGACATCAAGAGAGGGAATACAAGCAGAGGGAATGAGAGGGAGAAGCAGGCTTCCCACTGAGCAGGGAGCCTGATGCGGGTTTCCATCCCAGGACCCTGGGATCATAACCTTGACCAGAAGGCAGACGCTTAACAAGTGAGCTACCCAAGAGCTCCTCCAAGATATTTTTAATAAGTGCAGTTCCATCACTATGCTCACACAATTTTTTCTTCGTTGTTTTTCTTTAAGTCCTTTTTTCAAATGGCTATTTAGTTACATAGTTGTAATTATTGAGTACATGAAATTTTAAAAGAAAAGAATCCCAGGAGGGTTGATTCACTATGATGGCATTCCAAGAGACTTTTACTCTTTGATATGGTCCTCAGATTTAAAACATTTATTGTGACCTTTAGAAAGTGGCCTACATATGTGAACAGACTTTTTTTCTTTTTTAAGAAAAAAGATGAAAGAACAAAAAGGGAAAATAAGCAGAAGGGAATAACAGTAAAACCTCAAGCCCTTTAACGAAAAGCACCTAGAAAGATGTGCTTTTATTCATGAAGGAGCTGGTTTTCATGTGGGCCCAGTTAGGACTGGTTGGGAAGGAAAACTCTGGGTATGGGGGTACTTTGGATTTCTGCCAAGGGGTGAAGGGCCTCTACCATAATGGCAATTTGAAAAAGTTTATGATCCTAATTAGTAAACTAGGATACCAAACAAAATTGGCAGAGTATAGGTAAAAATAAATTGAGAGCCATTTCATGAACAAATTTTATATACTTGGCTCTTCCTTAAGGTTCCTCTTCTGTAGTTAGTCAGAGGTATGGCCCAAACATTCAAACCGCATTTCGTTTGGCAATCTGGCATTCCTTACAGCATTACTTCTGTGTATGTAACTATACCAGTGAAGTAAGTCCTTACATTTTGTTTTTGTTGCTCACATTCTCCCTCAGATATTGTATCTAAAAATCAAAAGGGGTAAAAAGCTGCGTTGTTAAAGAAAACCATGATTCTTTGGAAAGCTATGATAATAACCATTCTGTTTTTGTTGTTTTTTTTTTTTTAAGATTTTATTTATTTATTTAACAGATACAGATCACAAGTAGGCAGAGAGGCAGGCAGAGAGAGACAGAGGAGGAAGCAGGCTCCCCGCTGAGCAGAGGGCCTTACACAGGGCTCGATCCCAGGACTCTGGAACCATGGCCCAAGCCAAAGGCAGAGGCTCTAACCCACTGAGCCACCCAGGCACCCCAATAACCATTCTGTTTTACTAGAATTACTGTAATGGCCTTAGGGAACTCTCTTTTGTCCAGTGTGAGAGAAATAGACTGGATTCATTCTAGGGGTCAAGCTAAAAGTGGGGATGGTCTGCGTATTAGGCATCACATTGAATGGATGAATCTTAAGACTTTTGTTAGTCATTAGTCATTAGTTATCTTTTCATCTGTGATGTACAAAATTTGTTTTCCACCAAAATTCCAGTTGAGTTGTCTTTTTGGGACTGTTTGCCACTGTCAGTTTCTCTTGCATTCAACTCCCCACTGTTTTCTCTGATACCTTTATTCAATGAGTGATATTCTAGGACCTGGGTAAAAGGCCATGTTTATGAGTGAGTGAATTGTGTCGGCAAACCTGACTTTTTTTTTTTTTTTTTTTAAGAGAGATTGAGAAAGAGAGAGAGTAGAATGGGCGGGGCAGAGGGAGAGGGAGAATCTTAAGCACAGAGCCTGACTTGATCTCATGACCCTAAAATCATGACCTGAGCCAAAAGAAGAATTGGATATTCAACCAACTGAGTCACCCAAGAGCCCCCTGATCAGGGCATTTGTTGACTTCATACGCTAGACTGGCCCCAGCTGATGGCCTCTTCATACTTCTTGTCATGAAGTCTTAGTCTCTTTCATTTGGCAATGATGGATTAAAAGACTCTAGGACCTGTTTACATTCCCTGTATTAAATTGGTGAAATGTCTCAATATCTTTTGCCCATTTTCTAAGTCTTTTTTGGTTACATTTTGAGAGTTCTTATGTTTTGATACTTACCCTTTATGACATATGTGTTTGTAAATATCTTCTTTCAGTTGTAGCTTATTTTTCCATCCTTTTAATATTTGGCAGAATAAAAATTTTTAATTGTGATAAAGTCCAGTAGATCAAGTTTTCCTTTTATGAGTAGTGCTTTTGGCATCAAATACCTTTGCCTAACCTTATATACCAAAGACTTTCTCTTAGGTTTTTTTGTTTGTTTGTTTGTTTTGTTTTTTTTGTTTGTTTGTTTTGTTTTTTTTTTTTGATAGAAAGAGATCACAAGTAGGCAGAGAGGCAAGCAGAGAGTGAGGAAGGAAGCAGGCTCCCTGCTCAGTGGGGAGTTCAAGGCAGGGTTCAATCTCAGCACCCCAAAATCATAACCTGAGCCAAAGGCAGACATTTATCCTGACTGAGCCACCCAGGCGCCCCTTGTTTGTTTGTTTTTTTTAAAAATGTATATTTTTATATTTTACATATAAGACCATAATTCATTTTGGGCAATTTTTACATAAGTGTGAGAGTTGGGTTGAGGCTTTTTTGGGTTTTATTTTGTTATTTTTTATATCCAGTTGTTCTTGTACCATTTGTTGAAAAGATTACTGCATTGATTTTGCACCTTTGTCAAAAATCAGTTGAACATAGTTGTGTGGGTCTATTTCTGGTTTCTCTATTTTATTCCATTGTTTTATGTATCTGTCTTTCTGTCAATACCATGCAGTCTTGAAATCAGGTAGACTGATGCCTCTCATATTCTTCTTTTCCCAAATAGTTCTGCTGTTCTAATTCCTTTGTGTTTCCATATAAATTTTGGAATGGTTTTGTCTGTATCTAAAAAATATCTTGCTTTGAATTTGGTAGAAATTGTGCTCAACTTGTTTTTAACAGTTCAGGCAGATTTGACACCTTTACTATGTTTAATTTCTTATCCATGAAGATATTACATCTCTCCGTTTGTTTAGAATTTCTTTACTTTTTTTTTAACTAGCATTTTTTAGTTTCAGCATACAAATCCTATACAACTTTTGTTAGATTTGCATCTTAGCATTTAAAATTTTTTGACTAATTGTCATTGGTATTGTATTTTTTGTTTTGTGAGTACATGTTCATTGTTATTATATAGAAATATAAGTGATATTTGTATGTTGATCTATCCTGTAGCCTTGCTGAATTAAATTATTAATTTTGGAAGACTTTTTTGTAGACATAGACCACCATGTCATCTGCAAATAAGGGCAGATTTCTTTCTTCCTTTTCGCTAGAAACACCTATTATTACCCTTTCTTCCCTAATGCACTGGCTAGAACTTTTAGCACTTTGTTGAAAAAGTGGTGAGAGGGGACATCCTTGCCTTGTTCCCAATGTTAGGGAAAAACATTTCAGTTTGACCATTAAGAACAATATAGGGTGTAGGGGTTTTTTTGTTATTGTTTTTTTTTAAAGATATTATTTATTTATTTGACAGAGAGATAGAGAGCACAAGTAAGCAGAGCAGCAGGCAGAGGGAGAGAGAGAGAAGCAGGCTCTCTGCTAAGCAGGGATAAGCAGGGAGCCCAACGCGGGGCTCAATCCCAGGACCCTGGAATCCTGACCTGAGCTGAAGGCATCCGCTTAACCAACTGAGCCACCCAGGTGCCCCAGGGTGTAGGTTTTTTAAAGATGTTCTTTATCAGTTACGGAAGTCCTTCTCTTTTCCTGTTCCCCCTCCGTCCCCACCCTGAGGGTTTTATCTTGCATGGTTGTTGGATTTTGCTCAATGGATTCTCTGTATGACTTGATAAGAATATGTGATTTTTTCTTCTTTCGCCTGTTATTATAGTAGGTTATATTGATTAAACTAGCCTTGTATCCCTGGAATAAACCCCAGGGAGTGGCACATAATTCTTTTCATATTTCTATAATCTACTTGTAATGTTATATGAAAAATTTTTTGCATTTAGGGGTGCCTGCATAGCTCATTCGGTTGAGCGTCCAACTCTTGGTTTCAGTTCAGGGCATGATCTCATGGTCCTAGGAAGGAGCCTCACGTTGGGCTCCCCATTCAACAGGGAGTCTGCTTATCTCCTTCTCTCTCTGCTCCTCGCCTAAGATAAATAATTGTTTTTTAAAAAGAATTTTTACATTTATATTCATGAGGGATTATTTATCTGTAGTCTCTTTTTTTGGTAAATTTTTAATTTTTTTTTTTATAAAGAAAAATTTTTAAGTGCTCTCTACACCAAGTGTGGTATTTAAAACACATGACCCTGAGATGAAGAGTCAAATGTAATACTGACTAAACCAACCAGGCCAGCTTCATTATATGACTTGGGAAGTGCTTAAGTGCTGCTTAAGCTCTATGGAAGAGATAATGTAGAAATTCTGTTAATTTTTTAAACACTCTCAAGTAAAAAAAATCTGGGACTAAAGATTTCTTTTTTGGTAGTTTTAAAATTATTAATTCAATTTCCTTAAAGTTATAGAGCTATGCAGATTATCTGTATCATATTGGATCGGTTTTGATAGGTTGTACTTGTTGAGTATTGGTTTATTTCATCTAAAATGTCAAATTTATAAGTGTATGTTGTTTGTAATATTCCCTTACTAACCTTTAAATGTCTAGAGGGTCTGTAGTGATAATCCCTGTTTTGTTCTTGATACTGGTAATTTGTGTCTTCTTTCTTTGTTAGTCTTGCTAGAGGTTTATCAATATTATTGCTCTTTTTGAAAAAATAGCCCTTTGTTTCACTGATTTTTTTTTCAATTTCATTGATTTCCACTCATCTTTATTATTTTTATCCTTTCGGTTTATTCTCTTCTTTTTCGAGTTTCTTGAGGTGGAAGCTTAGATTATTTTTCTGTGGGTGATGTTTAATTTAATTATTTTTATTTTAGAAGACTTTATTATTGAAGTATAGTTGATATACAATATTCTATCAGTTACAGGTATACAACATAGTCAACGTGGTGATTCAGCAATTCTATACATTATTTATTGTATATTATTTTACATTACTACAGTGAGTGTAGTCACCAAGGAAGCTTAGATTATTGACTTCAGACTTTTCCTTTTTTCCAATATGAGCTTTTAGTGCTATAAATTTCCCTCTAATTACTGCTTTCACTGTGTCTCACACATTTTAATATGTTGTATTTTCATTTTCATTCAGTTAAATTCTCTTTGCTTATTGAGACTTCTTTAGCCCTTTGATTATTTAGAAGTGTGTTGTTTATAAGTTGAGATTTTCCTATTATCTGTTACTGATTTCTAGTTTGATTCCATTGTAGTCAGAGAACACACTCTATGATTTCACTTCTTTTACATTTGTTCACGTTTGTCTTATGACCAGGATATTTGGAAAGAATGTATGCTCTGATATTTTAGGGTAGAATGTTCTATAACTGTCAACAGATCAAGCTGGTTCATGGTGCTATTGAATTATAACATGACTTTACTGATTTTCTGTCTAGTTATTCTATCCATTTTGTGTGAGGAGTGTTTAAGTCTCCAGCCATAATTGTGATTTGCCTATTTTTCTTTTCAGTTTTATCAGTTTTTCCTCAAATATTTTCAGCTTTGATGTTTGATATATACTCTGTCTTTATGGTGAAATGACTTATCCATTATGTGATATCTCTCTGTCTCTGGTAATTTTCTTTGCTCTTATGTCTTTATCAGATGTCAATTTAGACACTTCTGCTTTATTTTTATTTGTGTTTGCATAACAATTTTTCTATCCTTAAGTTTTAACCTGCCTATATTAATATACTTGAAGTGAATTTCCTAGAGCCAATATAAGTCATGTTTTTATTTTTATATATGTATGTATATATATATGTATGTATGTATGTATGTATGTGTATATGTATGTAAATTTAAGTTACTTAGCATATAGTGTAGTACTGGTTTCAGGAGTAGAATTTAGTGATTAATCACTTATATGTAACACCCAGTGCTCATCCCAACAAGTGCCCTCCTTAATATCCATCACACATTAAGCTCATCCCCCACCAACCTCCCCTCCAGCAGCCCTCAGTTTGTTCTCTACAGTTAAGAGTCTCTTATGGTTTGCCTCCCTCTCTGTTTTTATCTTATTTTTCCTTACCTTCCCCTATCCTCATCTGTTTTGTTTCTTAAATTCTACATATGAGTGAAATCATATGGTATTTGTCTTTCTCTGACTTATTTTGCTTAGCATGGTAACACTTTAGTACCATTCACATAGTTGCAAATGGCAAGATACATACATCTTATATACCTCATATATATAACACACATGCATATAAAACACATCTTCTTTATCCATTCATCAGTTGATAAACATTTGGGCTCTTTCCATAGTTGGCTATTGATGATAGTGGTGCTATAAACATTGGGGTGCGTCTGACCCTTCTAATCATCATTTTTGTATCCTTTGGGTAAATACCCAGTAGTGCAATTGCTGGTTCATTTTTAAGTTTTTGAGGAACCTCCATACTTTTTTCCAGAGTGGCTGCACCAGTTTGCATTCCCAACAACAGTGCAAAATGGTTCCCCTTTCTTTGCATCCTCACCAACATCTGTCGTTTCCAGAGTTGTTAATTTCAGCCATTCTGACCAGTGTGAGATGGTATCTCATTGTGGGTTTGATTTTATTTCCCTGACGATGAGTGATAATGAGCATTTTTCATGTGTCTGTTAGCCATTTTTGTGCCTTCTTTGGAGAAATGTCTGTTCATGTCTTCTGCCTATTTATTAACTATATTATTTTCAGGGTGTTAATTTTGAGGAGTCCTATATAGATTACATATAGATAGATATAGATATTCTGGATATTAGCCCTTTATCAAATATGTCATTTGCGAATATCTTCTCCCATACCATTGGTTGCCTTTTAATTTTGTTAATTGTTTCCTTCACTATGCAGAAGCTTTTTATCTTGGTGAAATCCCAATAGTTTATTTTGTTTCTGTTTACCTTGCCTCAGGAGACATATCTAGGAAGAAGTTACTTCAGATGATATCAAAGAAGTTGCTGCCTGTGTTCTCCTGTAGGATTTTAATGGTTTCCTGTCTCACATTTAGAGCTTTTGTCCATTTTGAGTTTATTTTTGTATATGGTATAAGGAAGTGGTCCAGTTTCATTCTACATGTCGTTGTCCACTTTTCTCAATACCATTGTTAAAGAGACTATCTTTTTTCCATTGGATATTTGTTGCCTTGTCGAAGATTAGTTGACCATAGCTGTGGGTCCATTTCTCAGTTCTCTTTTCTGTTCCATTGATCTATATGTCTGTTTTTGTGCCAATACCATACTGTCTTGATGATTACAGCTTTGTAATACAGCTAGAAGTCTAGGATAATGATGCCTCCTGCTTTGCTTTTGTTTTTTAGCATTACTTTGGCTCTTTGGGGTCTTTTCTGATTCTATACAAGTGTTAGGATTGTTTGTTCTAGTTCTCCGAAAAATGCTGGTGTTATTTTGATCAAGATTGGACTGATGTGTAGATTGCTTTGGGTATTGTAGACATTTGAATAGTATTTGTCCTTCTGATCCATGAGCATGGATATTTTTCCATTACTTGTGTCTTCTTCATTTTCTTTCATAAGTGTTTTCTAGTTTTCAAAATACAGATTTTTTACCACTTTGGTTAGGTTTATCCCTAGGTATCTTATCATTTTTGGTACAGTTGTAAATGAGATCAATTCCTTGATATCTCTTTTTGCTGCTTCATTATTGGTGTATAGAAATGCAGCATATTTCTGTAGGTTGATTTTATATCCTGTGTCTTTGCTGAATTCGTGTATTAGTTCTACCAGTTTTTTGGTTGGAGTCTTTTGGGTTTTCTACATGGAGTATCATGTCATTTGTGAAGAGTGAAATTTAACTTCTTCCTTGATGATTTGGATACCTTTCATTTCTTTTTGTTGTCTGACTGATGAGGCTCTGTCTTCTAGTACTGTGTTGAACAGCTGTGGTAAGAATGGACATCCCTGTTGAGTTCCTGACCTCAGTGGAAAAGCTCTCAGTTTTTCCCCATTGAGAATGATACCAGCTGTAGGACTTTACTGTATAGCCTTTATGATGTTAAGGTACTTTCCCTCTATTCCTACTTTGCTTAGGGTTTTTATCAAGAAAGTATGCTGTGTTTTGTCAAATGCTTTTTCTGCAGCTATTGAGAGAATCATATGGGTCTTATCCTTTCTTTTATTATTGTGGTGTATCACATTGATAGATTAGCAGATATTGAACCACTCCTGTAGCCTAGGAATAAATCCCACTTGGTCACCATAAATAATCCTTTTAATTTACTGTTGGATTCTATTGGCTAGTATCTTGGTGAGAATTTCTGCATCCATGTTCACCAGGGATATTGGTCTGTAGTTCCCCTTTTTGTGGAATCTTTCTTATTTGGAATCAAGTTAATGCTAGCCTCATGGAAAGAGTTTGGAAGTTTTCTTTCCATTTCTGTTTTTTGGAATAGTTTTGGAATAGTTTTGGAATAGAATAAGAAAAGTAGATATTCGTTCTTCTTTTAAATGCCTTGTAGAATTCACCTGTGAACCCATCTGACTCTGGAGTTTCTTTTGTTGGGAGATTTTGGTTACTGATTCAATTTCTTTGCTAGTTATGGTTCTGTTTGGTTTTCTCTTTCTTCCTGTTTCAGTTTTGGTAGTTTATATATTTCTAGGAATTTATCATTTCTTCGAGATTGCCCAATTTATTGGTATATAATTGCTCATAATCATCTCATAACTGTTTGTATTTCTGTGATGTTGGTTGTGATCTCTTGTCTTTCAGTCCTGATTTTATTTATTTGGTTCCTTTCTCTCTTTATAAGTCTGGCAAGAAGTTTACCAGTTTTGTTAATTCTTTCAAAGAACCAGCTGCTAGCTTCATTGTTTTTTTTTTTTTTTAAATTTCTCTATCATTGACTTCTGTTCTAATCTTAATAATTTCCCTACTTCTGCTGGTTTTAGGCTTTATTTGGTGTTCTTTCTCCAGGTCCTTTAGGTGTAAGGTTGTGTAATTGAGACTTTTGTTTCCTGAGAAAGGCCTATATTTCTATATATTTCCTTCGTATGTCTGACTGCCTTTGCTGTATCTCAAAGGTTTCAGCTGGCATGTTTTCATTTTCATTTGTTTCCATGTATTTTTAAATTTCTTCTTTAATTTCCTAGTCAGCCCATTCATTCTGTAGTAGGATATTCTTTACTCTCGAGGTATGTATTGTCTTTCCAAATTTTTTCTTGTTGATTTCAGGTTTCATAGCCTTGTGTTCTGAAAATATGCATGGTATGATAGCAGTCTTTTTCTACTGGTTGGGGCCCAAGATTTATGAGCCAGTATGTGAACTATTCTGGAGAATGTTCCATGTGTACTCTAAAAGAATGTGTTTTCTGCTGCTTTAGGATGAAACGTTCTGAGTATATCTGTTAAGTCCCTCTGGTCCAGTTTGTCATTCTAAGCCATTGTTACCCTGTTGATCTTCTGCTTAGATGATCTGTCCATTGCTGTGAGTGGAATGTTAAAGTCCCCTACTATTATTGTATTATTATCAATGTTTTTCTTTAATTTTGTTATTAATTGGCTTATATAATTGGCTGCTCCTGTGTTTAAATTTAAAAAATAGCAAAAAGGGGGGGGGGAGATTCCTCTCATATAGTTAATGAATATATGCATCACCTCACATATTTATTTACTTAGTTTTGGTGAGTACATTTAAGTTATACCCTTTAGCACATATCAATAAGACAACAGTATTATCAACTATAGTCACCATGCTATACATTAAATCCTGAGACCTTATTCATCTTAGAGCAAAAAGTTTATGCCCTTTTATAAACAGCTTCCTGTTTTCCCTACCCTACAGCCCCTGGCAACCACTTCTTTGGCTTCTGTTTCTATGAGTTTGACTTTTTAACTCAGATTACATATGTAAGTGATAGACACACTATTTGTCTTTCTCTGAGTTATCTCATTTTGTGTACTACTCTCAGGGTCCATCCATATTGTCACAAATACTAGGATTTCCTTCTTTCCTATGGTTGAATAATATTCCATTGTATACATATAAAGCACATCTTCTTTATCCATTCATTCCCAAGAAAGCTTATATATACAATATGAGATATAGATTTAGTAGAGTAATGAAATCATATATGGTATTGGTTTGTTTCACTGTTATTTTTTGTTATCGGTTTTTCCTCAAATAAATTACTTTTTGAAAATGTTTTCTTGAATTAACATATACTCAGAAAAATGAGCAAATTGTAAATGAATTATCATATTTATCATAAAATACACTACATAACCACTGACCCAGTAAAGAAATAGAACTTTACTAGCACTTCTTTAAAAAAAAAAAAAAAAAAGATTTTATTTATTTATTTACTTGACAGAGAGAGAGAGATCACAAATAGGCAGAGAGGCAGGCAGAGAGAGAGGGGGAAGCAGGCTCCTCGCTGAGCCGGGAGCCTGATATGGGACTTGATCCCAGGACCCAGGGATCATGACCTGAGCTGAAGGCAGAGGCCCAATCCACTGAGCCACTCAGGCGCCCCTTTACTAGCACTTCTGAAACCCCCTTTTGACACTGCCGGATCATCTTCTCTCCTTTCCAAAGATAACCACTATCCTAAATTCTGACAGCATAGATTAGTATTACTTCCTTTTGAACTTTATATGAGTGAAATTATATTTTTTATTTTCTTTCGTGTTTGCCTTTTGTACTCCACATTGTATTTGTGAGAGTAGTACATGTTGTAGTATGTTGCAGTAGTAGGTTCATTTTTTTTTTTTACTTTTTTAACATCTTAATTTTATTTTATTTTTTTAAATATTTTATTTTTTTCACAGACAGAGATCACAAGTTTACACCACACCCAGTGTTCCATGCAATGCGTGCCCTCCATAATACCCACCACCAGGCTCCCCCAACCTCCCACCCCCCGCCCCTTCAAAACCCTCAGGTTATTTTTCAGAGTCCATAGTCTCTCATGGTTCATCTCCCCCCCCCAATTTCCCTCAACACCCTTCTCCTCTCCATCTCCCCATGTCCTCCATGTTATTTGTTATGCTCCGCAAATAAGTGAAAGCATATGATAATTGACTCTCTCTGCTTGA
>PISX010030501.1:0-18627 GCA_004024625.1 Mellivora capensis | reverse complement strand
AAAATCAGCAAGACAGGAAACAACGTGTGTTGGAGAGGATGTGGAGAAAGGGGAACCCTCTTACACTGTTGGTGGGAATGCAAGTTGGTGCAGCCACTCTGGAGAACAGTGTGGAGGTTCCTCAAGAAGTTAAAAATAGAGCTTCCCTATGACCCTGCAATTGCGCTACTGGGTATTTACCCCAAAGATACAGATTTGGTGAAAAGAAGGGCCATCTGTACCCCAATGTTTATAGCAGCAATGGCCACAGTCGCCAAACTGTGGAAAGAACCAAGATGCCCTTCCACGGATGAATGGATAAGGAAGATGTGGTCCATATACACTATGGAGTATTATGCCTCCATCAGAAAGGATGAATACCCAACTTTTGTAGCAATATGGATGGGACTGGAAGAGATGATGCTGAGTGAAATAAGTCAAGCAGAGAGAGTCAATTATCATATGGTTTCACTTATTTCGGAGCATAACAAATAACACGGAGGACATGGGGAGATGGAGAGGAGAAGGGAGTTGAGGGAAACTGGCGGGGGGAGATGAACCATGAGAGACTATGGACTCTGAAAAACCACCTGAGGGTTTTGAAGGGGCGGGGGGTGGGAGGTTGGGGGAGCCAGGTGGTGGGTATTATGGAGGGCACGCATTGCATGGAGCATTGGGTGTGGTATAAAACTATGAATTCTGTTACGCTGAAAAGAAATGAAATTAAAAAAAATAAAACGTTAAATAAAAAAAATAAAATTAAAAAAAATTTTAGAAATTGGCAGGGAAAACGAAAAAAAAAAAAACAAAAAACAAAACCAACTGGGTTAAGGGCTTAAAATGGAGCCAAGAAGAAAGCAAAAATAATCTCTGTATTGTGTAATGATCGGACTACACTTGGACCACTGATTGCATTTTCCAGTAGCTGATGGGTCACTGACCAGGGTTCCCTTGCTCCAATTTGGTGTCCATAAGGTTTAAGGCCAAGGTGTCTAAAATTAGATACAATTCCTTCTTGGAGGTCCTCCTAAGTAGGACACAGTTGTAATGAACAGCGGACTCAAGAGATAGCTTCCAAGAGTGCAATCTGGAATCCCTTTTCCCTACTTATCTGGCTTCGATACACTGCAAGGTTTTGGGGGACCTCTCACAAGAATACTAAGTGACAATGAAATACAGTAAATAACTGATGGGCAATGAAGTTGGGGTGGTACCTACTGACAAGTGCCTGAAATCCAGCTGTTCCGGCTTACTAATGAATGCAGTGAGCTTGAGGGAGAGTTGACATCTTGTAATAGCTGAGCCAGTGAGGTCTGTTCCACATCAGTGAGCTTGGGAGGAGTTATCCACAGGCAGGGTTAAGTTTCTTTTTGTGCGGTGGTTTTGAATATGCTTCAGTACAAAGACAAGTGAATGATTTTGCCCCTAAATTTCATTTTCCTATAAAATATATCCTTGATAGTCTTAATCTGAAAAAATGCTGACAGGTATAACCAGATATCCTTCTCTCTGCCCAGGAAGACAAAAGAAAACAAGTCTCAATGAAGTATCCTTAGAAATGCCCACATTTTAGCAGTGCTACTGAAGTCTTGTCTGAATTTAAATTTCTGCAAGGTGTTTTTTTCTGTGGCACGTGGAATTTACATGACTACCTTTTGTAATTCTTTCTTGTTCTTAATAACTGTCTGGAGATAGATACATGCATGTGAATGTTTTTGTCCTTAATAACCATCTAAACCCATATATATGTGTCTATACTTCCAAGGTATACATTTTAGAAAATATGGCCCTATTCAAATATGAAAGGTTTTCGTAGAAAAGGAGGACAGATCTTGAAATAAGGGATTCTTTTGTAGAAAGTTGTTGCTTGAGGTGGTTTTAGTTTCTCTGCTTCTTAGGACAGGTTTTCTTTTAAAAAGCGATCAAGTGATAGAGGGATGTATTGATTTGCATTCAGGGCCGTGATGCTTAGAAATTGCCCTTCCCTGCACATATTTGTGAGCTCCAGAAGCTTGTGGATTTTCTTTTGTGAACAACTAAAGCAGTTATCTATTGATTCTCTATAGAACAATATTATTCGTTTTTTAGAGCGATCATTGCCCATGGAAAGACATATATTTGACCCAGTGACTCAGGACACATGTGCAGAAAAAGCTTTATCAGACATTTCATGAAATGGTACCTTTCTTTCCTTTATTAGACTCTAGCAACTTCTACTGTATCAAAAAAAATACTGCTTAGATCTGCTAAGCTTGATTTCATGACCCACTAGTTTGTTCTGACCCCCCCCACAGCTTAAAAATCATTGCTATTGGGGCGCCTGGGTGGCTCAGTGGGTTGAGCCGCTGCCTTCAGCTCAGGTCATGATCCCGGGGTCCTGGGATCGAGTCCCGCATCGGGCTCTCTGCTCAGCGGGGAGCCTGCTTCCCTCTCTCTCTCTGTCTGCCTCTCTGTCTACTGTGATCTCTCTCTCTCAAATAAGTAAATAAAAAAATTTTTTTAAAAATCATTGCTATTGAGGTTTTGCAGTAAGCCAGAATGTTTTTCAGATGCAGGACACAACAGTGAAACCCTGAATTGCCTAAAGTAACCAGATGGGCAGCAGGCTTGGGTGGGAGGGGTTTAGAGAAGGCTAAGAAAAGAGGAGCCTGGGACCGATTGGTGTTGCATGCTGGCTGTCTTGAGAGTGTCCTCAGTGAGTGACGCCCCTTCTTTCTCTCTGCAGCTTGACCACATACTCTCCCCGCCACCCATGCCGTTTCGGAAATGCAGCAACCCAGATGTGGCTTCTGGCCCTGCAAAGTCATTGAAGTTTAAAAGACAGCTGAGTGAGGATGGTCGAGAGCTGCGGCGGGGCAGCCTGGGAGGGGCTCTGACAGGTGAGTCCTGAGAGACGGACGTGGCAGAGGAGGACCCACCAGCAGGGGCTAACACGTGCCCGGTCCCATGTGTGAAAACCCACCCGCCCCTTTACACACTGTTTGGTAAAAGCTGATCCAATCCAGACAGCAGTAAAATTGAGGATTTTACAAATGAAGTTTCTTATTGAAATAAAATTTACATACAATAAAATGGACTCATTTTAAGTGTCCATGTGTATGGATTTTGACAAATGTATACTGTCACATAGCCACCCCCACAGTCCAGATACAGAATTGGTTCCTTGGCCCCGATTGTGTCATTCTCACCCCCAATCCTCCTTTCTTGGCCCCAGGCAATCAGAGATCTGCTTTTCCTCACTGCAGCTTAGCTTCATCTTAAAAATGTAACATGAATGGGGAGCACCTGAGTGGCCCAGTCGGTTGGGGGGTTGCCTTCGGCTCAGGTTGTGGTCCCGGGGTCCTGGGGTCGAGTTCCGCCTGCTTGGCAGAGAGCCTGCTTCTCCGTTTCCCTCTGCCTGCCGCTTGGCCTGCTTGTGCTCTCTCTCTCTGTCAAATAAATAAAGAAAATCTTAAAAAAAAAAAAAATTAACATGAATGGAGTCAAACAGTACATGTTCTTTGTGTCTGGCGTCTCTCACTCAGTATGTTTTTAAGATTCATCTATGTTGGTGCATGTATCTGTAGTGTATATTGAACTTCATAAGAAACTGCCAAACTGTTTCCAAAATTGTACTGTCTTTACATTCCCACCAGCAACAGATGAGCGATCTAATTGCTCTGCATCGTTGCCAACTTGTGGTATTGCCAGCCTTTTTAATTTTAGCCATTTTTATGGGTAGACAGTCCTGTCACGCTTTGGATTTAATTTATATTTTCTTGACAACTAAATGATGTTGAACGTCTTTTCATGTGTCTGTTAGACGTTCACTTATCTTCTGTGAAGCATCTCTTCAATGAAATCTTTCATCCTTTTTTTCCTTTCATGAACTTTTTCGTCATGTTGTAAAAAATGAAACTTTTCAGATACAGAGAACTCACAAATCACTTGTATTGACTTGAAAGATAGACAACTTAAGGTAATTTTTAAGCATTTTTAATAACTCACCGTATAAATTTTCATGTTATTAGACATTAAGTCACTGAAGGTTAAATTTCTATTTCATTTTGAGTGCTTTTTCCTCTAAATATAAATAATCTTGCATAAAATGTTTTTTAAACCCCAAAGCAAAGTTTTCTCACTATGTGATGGTCTTCTCTGCCTGTTCTTCAGTGGTCTGTAAATAAGTTGAGTTATTTACATTTTTTGGAGAATTACGGTTTTTGACTTTCTGGAGATGAAAATTCTGGAAACAAAAATGTTTCTGACATTAGGCTCAGTAGAATCTAGAACATTTGACCCATTGTGGCATACTGCTGGAATGCAGGGTGAAACTGACCTCAGACCAAAGGGAAGAAATTCATCAAAAAAACCCTGCTGTACTTCACTAAGTTTAAGTAAATGTTCATGCCTGAGTTTTACTGATGTTCTTTTAATGCTTGTTAGGGAATTTTTCTTTGCTTTCCACTTATAGATTCAGACTATTTGCCTTTTTTCAGGGAGTTGCTAAAAATTAGGTAGACCCACCTTTATTTTGTTGGTGGGGGGATTAAGTGTTAACAGTTAAAATACTCATCCCTTTGCTTACTAATTTCACTTAGGAAATTTACTTACTTTGGTTAAAATATTTTTGACCAAAAGTAGGGCAGTAATGATTCTCTCCAATTTTTGCTGAAGGAGTTGACTTAAAACTTTAAAACAATGTAGGGGTCTAGGTGTTGATGCAGATATATGACCTGAATCATGAAATTTGGCTTACAGCTTAAAAAAAAAATTCTATAATTGATTCCCATTTCATAATTTCAATAGCTCTGGCATTTCTACTCTTAAAAAATTTAGTGTTCTGCAGTTATTTTAGATAATTAAATGTTAGGTCAGATAACTTTCAAAAATGTTTATTAGAAAAAAAAAATGTTTATTAGTCCTTAGAGAGCTTAAAAGAATCTCATGAGCATCAGTCTGGTTTTAAAAACAGTTGCTTGCAAGTTTTATTGGAATATGAAGAAAACATTCTAATTGGTCCTCTAAATAGCTTAGCTGAGGATTTAATGAAAGAATTTATGCGAAGCACTTAGCCACTGATGGGTGGCTATTAGTATTAGGTGCAGCATAAATTGAATTGCAATTGATGGAGAACTTGGGCTTCCGAGCATCAGTTTGGATCCCATATCCACTTTGTTTCTACTTTGTGTTAGGCAGTATCCTGGTGTCCAGTTGGAGCAGAAAGAAAATCTCATTTCTGATCTTTAAGAAACATAGTTTCCACTAGTTGTGGGCAACTATGAATAATCACATGTGATCTTACCTTGGAACATACTTGTTGCTAAACTTAATTAAGTCAAACTGGTTTTGCCATCAGAAGTCTGTGCCTGATAGATTTTTGTATGTAAAGACCAGCCATCTTCCTCTTGCTTAGCCTTGTTTTAATCTAAGTCTTTTCTTTGGCAATTTTCTACCGCTTTATTTGAAACAAATTTTTTTTTGGGAAGGCCTGTGGCTTCAAACTTTTGTAACCCAATTATCCTTGACAAGTTTCATTAAACCCAGCTCTCTGGGAGGAAGATGTGTGATGTTTTCATCGTCTTATCACTAATAATAGTGACAGCTAACTTTAAGAGCTTATGATGTGGTATGTACTGTTTGCAGGGAAGTACATTTATTGACTCACTTAGTTCTTAAACATATTTATCTATTTGTGAGGGAGGCAGTCTTATCCCCATTTTCCAGATGAAAACACTGAGGAACAGATCGTTTGAATGAATGGCACAAGATCGAGGTGTTCACAGATAGCAAGCCAAGACTTGAATCTGAGTTTTGTGGCTCCAGAGTCCATCCTTGTAACCACTGCACTATTACTAATACAGAAGGTCCTTAGTAAACTCTGGCAGGATTAACTGGAATGACTCCTAGGTGGGAGAGTTTATGCTCATTTGGAATCCAGGGCTGACTCAATTCGTAGGGATCTTTTGTCCCTTAATTAAAAAAGTAAATTAAAACCATGCAATTAATCTATAGTAAAACCCATAAAGTTGGCACATTTGTTAAACTAGCCATTCCTTTGCTCAGATTTCATCGCAATGAAATAGTTGTGAATGTGTGTAGAGAAATAACACTAGTTATATTTAAATCAGCACCATTTACTGTAATTAAAATTGCATGTCATCTGAATATCCTGTAGAAGATACTGGCTAAACATAGCATGGTACATACATAAAATGGAAGACAATTGTAAGCATAAAATATCATGTTGTAAAAGATAGGTTTTAACATTGTCAGAGGCTCACAATATGTTTTTGTATGAAACCCCATTGTTGGATAGTCTCGAGGCATTGCTTGCTTCATAGGACTTGCTGTAAATGTGATTAAATAATTGTATGCTTGGGGCGCCTGGGTGGCTCAGTGGGTTAAAGCCTCTGCTTTAGGCTCAGTTCATGATCCCAGGGTCCTGGGATCGAGCCCCACATCGGGCTCTCTGCTCCGCAGAGAGCCTGCTTCCTCCTCTCTCTCCCTGCCTGCCTCTCTTGCCTACTTGTAATCTCTGTCTGTCAAATAAATAAATAAAATCTTTTAAAAATAAATAAATAAATAAATAAATAAATAAATAATTGTATGCTTAACAAGGAGGAGGAAAACAATTCCTGTCTGCTAAGGAGTTTTCTCATACTAGGATGGTGATTGACTGGGTTCCTTGTTAATGGGCACACGAAGGATGCTATGGCCTTTTTTCACACCCTGCAACTCAAACGCATGAGACATTTTTTTTTGCCACTGAGGTCTGTTTTGTGTGTGTGTGGTGGTGGGGGGCAATACTTGGTTTCATCAGTTGGTGACAATAATATTGTATAAATACAAAATTTCATTGGCAGACTAGTGCTCTTTCTCACTCACATGCCTGCAGGTCAGCTGGGTTTTGGATAATTTAGTCTGACCTCTGCTGGGATTGGGTCTAGGGTGCTGTTTGGGTCCAGATTTGCTCTGTGTCTCTCTGCTTTCCTGGACCAGCAGCTATCCCAAGGCATCATGTTCTGGTAAAAGACAGGAGCATGAGACTGCATGTTCGCCAGCTCAGGCACATTTCAAGCCTCTTGGGCATTACGTCTGCTAATTTTCTATTGGCCAGAGCAAGTCACATTGTTAAGCCCAGAGTCAAGGGGCAGAAACATGCTCTACCCACGTGATACCTTGGCAAAGGTGCAGGTGTATAACCCTACTGCAGGGGAGCAAAGAATTGGGACCAATGATTCCATTTGTCATAATTGGCCTCTTTAGTTTAAACAGTCCTTTACTATAAGAATATTTGCATGTGACTATTTTTTAATTATAACAATGATATATCTGTTTAAGGTAGACAAATTAGAAAACAAGAGGGAAGGAAAAAGTCTGAGAAGCCCTTACCTCCACCATGCACTGATAGCCATAGCTGAACTTTGGTGTTTTCTTCCGTAACTAAATTTGGGATTACTTAAAGGTAATAAATTAAAGGGGGAAAAAATCAGTATCTTTTTCATAGGCCTAACATTTAAACAAAAAACCCAGAGCTTACTATGTGCAACCCTGCCTGAAGGAAAAAAAAAAAGTAAAAAATCTTTTTTGGGGGAGGTGAATGGTGTTTTCTCTCTTCGTGGCCTGCAACTTGCTAAATAGACACCCAGAATCATCTTGTAAACACTGACTGAGCTTTGGAGCCCCCTAATGAGTAAGAGGAGCATTATTCTAATCATTGTACAGACCTCTAAGTCAAGTCAGAAATATGTGGTAAGGTGCCTAATAGTTCACCGTAAGGAAGCTGAACAGTGAAGGAGAGATCGTCTTCCTGAGAGTAGGATCTTGCGTCCTGGCTTCTTGACAGGCAAAGGAATGCCCTGAATCCTGGTCCTGAATTTCACAACTGGGATGTATGTCGGAGCCCAAATAGTCAGAAAAGGCGTGATCCTTTTCCTACTGAAGAAAGTCGTGTTTTTCAAAACATCATGTTTGGAATGTAAAAGGAGAATCTGTATGTGTTTGTAAGTTGAATCCAGTAGTAATAAACCAACTTTGTAGATAGCATGAACTAGAATTTCTAACACTGTTAGGATCCGGTCTTCTGTCCTGGGGGGGGGGGAGGGAAGAGAATATTGAGATATTTTTCTTTCTTGGATTGTGGTAATTGGTTTGGAATGACATCTGAAAAAATTTTAAAACCATTTCAGAGGGGATTTTACCTCAAGAGGGAAAGGGAAAAACAAACAGCACAATCCTAGAAAACATTTTTTTTTCTTTAAAATTAACCTGGAGGCCTTTGTGTTTCTGTGTTGCATAGAGCTTCATGGGTTTCTCATCCTTGATGCCTCTTTAGCTTGGTGGGTGAGACAAAGAATTGAGATTAAAGTGAGTTTACATAAAATAAGACTTTTTTCTGGGTAGCCTTGATATTTAGTAAATAGTGTTTTTGAATCTTCTCTTTGATGCCCTAGATTTCTTTGTTTTCATAATTCCATCAAAAGAATGCCTAGATAAAATGATGGGTATCAGAAGGCTGTAATGAGCAAACCAGAACGTACCAACGGCTTAGCACAATACTCACTTATTTCTTGCTCATGCACATGTTGCTGGTTAGCAGGCAGCTGTCTTCCTCCTCATGGTGAGTCAGGGACCCACACCCCTTTCATTTTCTGGTTTTATTCTTCCTTGTGGCCATAAGATGCTATGCTTCCAGCTGAGAGAAGTGGAAAAACAGAGGTGGAAGCTTTCCAACTTCTTAAAAGTCCTAGCCGGGAAGAGACACATTCTTGCTGTCCATTCACATTCTTGCTGTCCAGATTCTGTCAAGTGGTCACAGCCACATATCAGCCTGGTGCCGCTGTTGGGGGCACTAGTATGGCCCTTGATGGACTGTTGCCTCTGTACACAACTACACAAGAGGCAGGGGCAACATGGCGCTTGGCCTGAGAGAGAAGTAGGTTTTAATAACGAAAATGGGATAAATTTAGTTTTCAGTATGTTAAGTTTGGATACCTGTAAGACTTGCTGACTGGGTATGTCAGATAGGACTGTGGAATCACAGAAAGGGAGAGAAGTGTATTTTGGGAAGGAGAGGATCTGGGAGAGGAAGATGATGATAAGACATTGTTTTTCGATTCAACAGTAGGTCACTGGTTACTTTGGGTAGAGTAGGGAGGTGTGGAAAGAAGCTAGAATGGAGTGGGTTAAGAGCAAACAATAGTGAAGGGATGAGAGGTAGGTAATTGGTTGATAGTTGAATGTAGATAGCTCTTTTGAGAAGTTGTGCTGGGAGGGGACTAGAGATGTAGGTGGGAGCTGGAAAGGTGTGGGGGTTCGGAGGAAACCTCTTTTTTTTTTTTTTAATTTATTCATTTGTCAGAGAGAGAGCGAGCACAGGCAGAGTGGCAGGCAGAGGCAGAGGGAGAAGCAGGCTCCCTGCCGAGCAAGGAGCCCGATGTGGGACTCGATCCCAGGACGCTGGGATCATGACCTGAGCTGAAGGCAGCCGCTTAACCAACTGAGCCACCCAGGTGTCCCAGAAGAAACCTCTTAATGTGGGTCCACGTGAGCATGTTTGCCAGGTGTTGGTGTGCTACCGAAGAAAGAGACGTTAGGCAAAGGGAAGTGCTTTTCGAGGAGTCCAGCAACGTATCTGCAGCACATGTTGGCTTTTTTATAGGCGAAGGGGCACCTTCCTCCCTTGAAATAGGAAGGAGGAGCAAAGGGATGCAAAAGGTGGTAGTCTAGGTACAGCTATATCATGGAATACTATTCAGCAATAAAGAGGAATGAACTGTTGATGGGGATGACAGCTTGGTAAATCTCCAGGGAATTCGACTGCATAAAAAAGCATGCTGTTTAATTCCATTTGTGTATGCCATTCTTGAAATGACACAGTTGTAGAAGTTCAGAACTGGTGAGTGGTTGCCAGGGTTTAAGGAGGGGGAGGTGGGAGGAAAGTAAGTGTGACTATAAACGGGCGACATGAGGGATCCTCTGGTGATGGACATGTTCTAGATCTTGACTGTGTGGTGTCATTCTACTAATGATTATAGTACCCTGTAGTCTTACAGGGTGTTACCAGTGAGGAAGACTGGGTGCAATGTACCTGGAATCTCTGTGTATTGTTTCTCCCTACTACATGTGAATCTACATGTATCTTGAGAGTAAGAAGTTCTGTGTTTAGATGTCTCCTTTCCATATCACTGTTTTCAGTTAATTTGCTTAATAAAAAGTAGGTAGTTTAATAGATTTGGTGGCTTCACCTTTGTCAATGTGTTAGGAGACTCGGGTAGAGGTCAGGAGGGTCATTTGGACATAGAGTAGGGAAGAAAGTCATAGGGTTTTGGAGAACAGGAGGGGAGCTATAAATGTAATAGAATTGCTTGGAAGCATTGACAACTGATTTAAGGTCTGAGGTCATGAATCAAAAGTGAAGGCTATCTGCATGTTTGAGGAAAAGGTTAAGACACTATGGAAATGGGTGTACCGGGAATAGTATTTCCACAGAACAAAGCAGAGAGGCCTGGTTGAGGGTTCTTTAAGACAGTGGTGGGGGAGAGTGGAGCCAAGCTGTATAAGAATGGGTGAATTTCTGGTGCATTTAGTGGAATTGCTCAGAGGTGGAGTCAAAGGGTGCTTGAAAGGAGGACTGTAAGTGGGGACCTGGGCATGTGGTTGTGTTGGGGACTAAGCATGGGGTGGGCTGAGTTGGACTTAACCAGGCCCTGGAGGATGAATGAAATGTTAATATTTTGAAATCTGGCAAAATTTGAAACTCTTAAAGGGCAAAGACATTTACAGTCGTTGTAAATGATGCTCTCTTGTGATGCTTTTCAGTTTGGGTTCTTGGTTCTTGGCCACCAGGGAGAAAACCCCAGATCCACAGATAATTCTCGCTTAAGGTTGCATTGGTTTAAAAGCCTCTGTTTGTTTTGCTATTTGTCAATGTTTGAAAAATCTTTATTTTTTAAAAAAATGTTTATTTCTGTTTGTTTTGCTATTTGTTAATGTTTAAAAAAATTCCAAGGCTGAAGATATATAACTGGGAGCAGGCAATGTTTTGGGTTGATTTACTGTTTTGTTTTAGAACTTGTAAAATTGTGTAGTTCATCAACAGTAGTTAATGAAACTGGAGGAAGTCTACCCATTTTTCTGGGTTGCTAGGCAATTAAGAGGCAACTCCTTTAGCATCTTCTTCCTGGTTGAGAGTGCTAGCTTTTAAGTAGCCTTTAAAACCACTGCTGTCTTCACCACTCCCATATCCATTTATATCTGGATATTTTGTTGGTATCCAGGCGCTCTAATTAGAAGATGATTCTCGTGGTGTATATTTGTTGTATGATTTCTCCTTGTCAGAGTAGGAAAAACTCCAGAGACTTCTACTTAATGGGGCCTGCAGCTGTTGGCCAGTTCTCTTGGCAGCTGCTGCCTCCCAGTGGCCCTCTGTCAGGGAGCCTTCTGCTGTGGCTCAGGAGTCATGGCTTCCCCCTAACAGGGTGATCATCAGGTGGTTCCCAGGCTCCTGGTCACCTGCTGCTTAGGAACCGCCATGTGGCCACCTTATTCAGAACCAGGTTGCAGAGACCTACTTGAAACTCTAACAGTTCTTTCAGGTCTTCGGTACCATGGAAGCCTTCCCAAGAGGTAATGATGTCAGGCATGTTGGGAGAATTAATTACGGGATGAATCTACATGAGGGCTTGAAGAATCCTGACATGGTTTTCTGATACCAGGAGTCAGATGAGAGGTGAGGCTGTTAGCTTTGAAGGGGTGTGAGCTCCAAAGAGTGCTGGGAGCCGTGCTGTGTCAGCAGAGCTGGCTCATCAGAAAGCCATTTGATGGGTTTCCTATCAGATTGAGTTCGAAGGACTTAAAAAATTAGTTCTGAGTAGTAATTAAGATGTTGATAGAAGACTCCATTTCAGGGCACCTGGGTGGCTCAGTGGGTTAAGCCTCTGCCTACAGCTCAGGTCATGATCCCAGGGTCCTGGGATCGAGCCTCGAATAGACTCTGCTCAGCAGGGAGCCTGTTTCCCCCTCTGTCTCTGCCTGCCTCTCTGCCTACTTGTGATCTCTCTGTCAAATAAATAAATAAAATCTTAAAAAAAAAAGACTCCATTTCTCTTAAGCTTTTTGAGGTGCCTTCTGCAGAGCGAAAAGTAACTTGGGCTTTAAATCATTGTTGACTTAGAATTTGAAGGTTGCTAGGGTAGGAAAATCAGCTGAATACTAGGACTGAACCATTCTCACTTGCAAAGTAAGTTCACCTGCTCGACCTTCTCCTGGGTGTGGTGGGTGTGGCCGATCATATGTACCTGAACTTCTTTGAAGTACACCAAGGAAGAGTGTCTTTTGAAGTTTTGCTGGTATTATTTTAAAAGTTGTGTGTGTCTAAATAGATAAGGAGGCTCTCTGTATCAAGCTAATGAAGAAACGTTATAGAAAAAAATGAAAGGTAGATGAACATCAAGATCCACGAAGCACTAGACTTCCTCCTTCCCCCTTTCCAGTCTCTTTCTTGCTCTTTTAATGTCTCCCCCATATTTCTTGTGTTCTAGTGTGGTTCTATAAATAATGGACTTTGGTTCTTCTTGGGAGAAATCTGAACTTATTGAATCCATATATCAAAGATTCAAGTAGTTTGTTCTTGAAATTTGCTTTAGAATAGAAGGTTGACTGGGCGGGGGTGTTGGGGGCATTTTTATCAAGAAGTTGATTTTTTGAATGGACACAATCATGTTCTTTTTTGTTTTCTCTCCACTGGTTTTGTATTTGTGTACATCCCTGAAATTCTGTTTTGTTCCGATAGACTGAGGGTAGACTGAGGCCCACATGGCTGGACATGGTTTTCTTATCCTTTATGAGTTGTCTACTTTCAGGTTCTGAAAAGTGTGCATATTCCAAGCTTATCCTCTCGGTTCCTTATATGCATCATCTATAAAAGATGAAATGGTTTTAAGTCCCTGTGACCCTTCACCATATATGTGAGGAAGCCACAAAAATTGAATTGGTTATACTACGGTTAAGAATATGAAATACAGGGACGCCTGGGTGGCTCAGTTGGTTGGACGACTACCTTCGGCTCGGGTCATGATCCCGGAGACCCGGGATCGAGTCCCGCATCGGGCTCCCAGCTCCACGGGGAGTCTGCTTCTCCCTCTGACCTTCTCCTCGCTCATGCTCTCTCACTGCCTCTCTCTCAAATAAAGAAATAAAAAAATCTTAAAAAAAAAAAAAGAATATGAAATACAAATTGAAATAATAGAAAGTCAGCGTTGCCTGTTAAATCCCACACAGAGCCCTCCTGGAATTACTAGGGAGGGGGCAAGAAGGTTGGGGAAGGCCAGGGAGATTTCATGCCACTCTGGAGCGCCTGCATGCAGCTGGGTATGGGTCAGTGGCTCTCCTGGGGACGTTTTCTTAACTTGTACAGTGAAACCATACTGCATCTGTACAGAGGTGCATGCAGGGTTCTCACTGCTCGTGTGCTGGAACCCTCTGGATAACACTTGGTAGTTGGGTGTGACGCAGTCACGATTAGGGGAGATGTGTGTCAGGAAGAGAATGGGATATGTGGGTTACACTGAATAGGGTTTAAAGATGGAACGCAAGTGAGTTGGCTGGGTGGAGTTAGAATCTTGATACACTGTACACTGCTGTTACAGGATGTGACAGGAATCATGAAATGGGGACCAGAGGCCCAGATTCTAGTCAGATGTACAGCTCTACATGAGGTGTGTCTTGGTTTCTGATTCTTAATTTAATCATCTGTAAAATGAGTGGATTGGATCAGACAGTCTCCAAGTCCCTTTGAGCTTGAGTAGTAAATAATTTTAGCTACCAAGATGGGGGACGGGAGGACGTTTTTGCAGAGACTTGTTTCCCTTCTTTTTCTCCCTTCTCGCATAAATACTTGCTCCATTGTTGAGCACGGAAGCCCATTGTCTTCTCTAGAGGAGCGTTCCAATGATGTCCTGTCATCGGCCACTGAAACCGATCCATCTCTTTTTCAAAGCTCATTTTTAGTGGCTAATCAGAGATTAAAAATGTAGACCTTTTTCTTAACTTCCTGGGTGGAAATGGAAAATGAAGCTGACTTGATGTCAACTCTGCAGTGGAAAGAGTAGGCAAAGAAATGCAAATGCCACCAACCGAGAAGTTTAAAGATTTATAAAAATTAGTGTTTCTGCTATATTAATGACTCTGGTGGTGGTAGCCTGCATTTGTCATTGTCATGTTCCATTGTCATTCAAGTACTTAATCAACGCATATTGTCAGAGCCACATTTATTTTCCCAAGTCTGCCTAGCCAGATCATTTCTCCGTTCTCTGACTGTGTCAGGTGCACTGCCTCACACCAGCGCTGGAGGGGAGAGCTGGAGGGTCAGTCGCTGCTTTGCGACTTGTTAACCCATTGCTGACCCATTGCTTTTAACCCATTGCTGACTTGTTCACTGCTGCGGGTGAAACTTTTAACAAGAAAGTGCAGTATTATGGAAATGTCTGCTTCCCTTTTTTCTGAACAAGAACACAGGTGGAATCATTCCCACCTTAAATGATGAACCCTGAACCAGATTAGGCTTGAAGCATCTTGCATAAGGTGACAGAGTTCCCAGCATCCCAAGTCCCTGTGAAATGTATGTATGTAAAATAACGGACCTTAACGCAGTATGTGTTGACATGTACGCATGTGTGTGTGGCTGTGTGCCCTCTGTTGTTACTTAGTGTCCCATAATGTAGGATGCGCCTCTAGTTTTGCCGTTTTTCACTACAGAGGACAGGAACAATTATGTTTGTCAATCAGTGGCCTTTTCTTTAAAAACTTTGAGGCAAATTTCTCTGGGCTCAGAACAAGGAAAATAAGTTAAATTAGTCTGATAAATTTGAGTTCTTTCTTCGGCTAAGTAGTGAGAGTTGGCTCACCCACTGTGTTTGCTTTGGTTTCCAGGAATGTCAGTGCTAAAGCATTTCCTTATTCTGCTGTGTTCCATTACACTAGGTTTTGGCGGCAGCAGCATATATAAATAGTTTATTAAAAAAGGGGAAAATGATATATCCCCAATACATATATAGACTCATAGCAATAAGGGGTGCCTGGGTGCTCAGTTGTTAAGCATCTGCCTTCAGCTCAGGTCATGATCTAAGGGTCTTGGGATCAAGCCCTGTGTCTGGCTCCCTGCTTAGCAGGGAGTCTGCTTCTCCCTCTTCCCCTCCCCCTGCTTGTGCTCTCTCTCTCTCAAATAAGTAAATGGAATCTTAAAAAAATAAAAACAAAAAACCTCACAGCAATGAGATGCCTACTTAGGTGTACAAAACAAGGAAGTGAAACTCACCATCTTCTGCAACATTCAAATCCCATTCCAAACACCTCTTCATATCACTTGCTGCTTCTTCAGCAGCCCTACTTGCGCTGCCTTCTTCCCCCTCCATTGTTTACATTGCCCTCTTCTTAGAGGATGGGCCACTTTTACATTTTCTATTATTGGTATATCTATCATCCCTTTTACTAGCTGATAAATTCCTCCAGGAACTTTTCCTTGTATCCTCAAAGCCAAGTTTCCTGCAGTGCACATACTAAGTGTTCAGTAAATAGAATCGCCGAACAAGAATGCATGACACCCAATTAATCATACCAGATAAACAACTAATAACTATATATTCAGTATACTTAGTCCAATGTGAAATTTGGAGCATATGTATTCAGATTTATCTGAATTCAAATGTATTTAGGCATCTTATATTTTTATTTGCAACGTCTTTCAGTAGAGACTGGACTGGTTTTGTACCTAGGCCTTCTCAGACCTTTTGTCTCATAGGGACATGCATGGTGAGAAAGGCAAGAGTTTTTAGAGGCCTTGCACATAGATATTAGTACAATATCCTTTTCTTATGTTTTCTTTGACCCTCTGGTTGGTTAGTCAACTCAGAGACAGGCCCGTCTTTGTGGACAACCAAGCAAACCTGGTACACGATACCCTCTTTGATAAATGCAAGGCTGTATACAACCTTGTTGCCGTCCTTTGAACAGCCGTAGTCCTCTCTTGTGGATTCATGTCATGGGAGATGAAATGCATTTACTAGAACAGTTAGAAGAAAATGATCAGAATGTCAGTCTTGAGAGATGGTTATTTGGAGGATGACTGGAACAACCAAGTGGCTACCTTCCTCTACCTCAGCAACGAGCACACTGATTTCCCCGTAATCGTGGCTGAATTCTTTAAAAAGGAATGCTGACTAGTCTAGTGATACTGTTACTTCAAAACATGAAGAACTGACTCTGGAGTTCAAGGCTGTTTAATGCCCTCTAAGCTTTCAGAAGAACTCAGTGACTAAGGAATAGACCAGAAATGAGGGGTTAATTCCAACCCTATGCCTCTCATTAATTTCTAAGCAGTGCTAAGGCAATCAGGAGGATGACCCTGGCTTTAATTTTTCTCTTCTTAAAAACAAGGGCATTCGGGGCGCCTGGGTGCCTCAGTGGGCTAAAGCCTCTGCCTTCGGCTCAGGTCATGATCTCAGGGTCCTGGGATTGAGCCCCGCATCAGGCTCTCTGATCCGCGGGGAGCCTGCTTCCCCCCCGCCTCCGCCTGCCTTTCTGCCTACTTGTGATCTCTGTCTGTCAAATAAATAAATAAAATCTTAAAGAAAAAAAAAAAACAAGGGCGGTGTTGTGTTATGTTTTGGAAAGCACTTAGTGATTTTCTGGAGCTTAATTCGGGGTATCGAATGTAGTTTGGATAACATCATTCCTTAGTTTTTGTTGCTTTTAAACCAGGTAGGAGGGACATTAACTTTACTACTAAGAAAGGAACCAGAGGAGGCTATGCACTCCCTGGTGGAGGTCTCTGTCCCCGGAAATGGGGTCTTTAACAAACTACCTTTCAGAATCCCTGGGGGAGGTCTACTAGATGGTATGTTTTGAAGAATCATTTCACACGTTGTGTTCTAGATTTTTTTGCTTACTCATTAACCAGTATCAACAAACATCTCCAAAGACAAAAATACTAGTTTCTTCAGAAGGTGTAGACATGGTTATTGAGGAGGAAGAATTTGAAATCTGTTTGGAATAAATGTCAGCTTGGAACTAGAAACTGTTCCAAATAAATCTATGTGGAAGTACATTGTTAGGTGACTTAGACTGTCTATATAAAAGTTTTCTTAGGTAAACAGAACTTATTGGGAAATTCAGACTTGTCTGGAGATTTCTGCTTGGATTGTGACATAGAGTTTGTTTTATCCCCTTGTGGCTGCTTTTGCTCTTCTTGTTTCTCTTGTAAAGCTCCTGATGGCTAGCTCCTCCTTGGCCTCTGTCCTAAGTGTTTAGGGCAGTTGTCAGAAATGTTTAGCATCCCAGGGCTGCCAGGGACATTTGGGTGTGTCGATTTAAGCATCCTACTGTGCAAAAGAATGTAATTGTATAGGATTCATAATTTCTCCCAAAGCAAGATGGTAAGTGCTAATTGTCCTCTAATGTCTTGAGGCCATTCAGTATACTTTGAAAGGATACAGTGTTTCATGGAGGTGTTGGACTTCTTTGGAGATGAGTTTTAGAAGTGAAAGTCAAAGCCAAGAAAGGTGACCAGTAAGGCTGCTGAGTCTTTGCCATTATTGTTACAGAGCTAATGATTGAACCAAATTTGAGTATTTTTCTAGGCAATGTGGAACCACATGATAATGGAAAAATATGAACCCTGGTAGAAATAAAATGAGAGATGGAGTAGAGAATTACTATACACAGACATTAAGTATGTGATCATGTAAAAATTTGCTAGCTTTGTTATCTGGGATGTGACATAAGGCTGCAAACACATATGAGGTTCAGTCCCAGGTGACAGAGTCTACACTGGAGAAAGCCTGGTGTGGTGTGTATTACAATAAATGGGACTCTGTGCATGGAGCTACATAGGAACAGGTGGTATGAGGGGGAAGAGGAGGGCTAGCAGTGCCTTGGGGTATGCGTTCAATGCTCATCATGGCAAGTTGGGTAAAGCATCCTGGAGGGGGACCTAAACCACCACTGAACACAAATTGTGTGTTTCACACTGTGCTGGGGACTTGACATGTGTTACTTCCTGTCATCCTCACTAGAGATCGGAAAAGAGAGCTCAGAGAGGAAAAGTAATGTATCCAGGGTTCTCTAGCTAATAAGTGGGGAAACCAGGATGCAAACCTGTGTGTGACTGGTTTCTCCCTCTAGGCTCTGGAGTTCATTTGATGAAGGAATGCGAACCAGTTCTTCCCGAAGTGCCCTGTGCTGGGGAGAATTTGATCCTCTCTGAGGAAGGTGTCCAGGAAGAGTTTCCTGGTGGGAAGAGGAGTTCTGCACTGGAAAGAAGAGGGGTTAAGTCATTGTTTATCCTGGGACTCCTCTTTGCCAGATGGTCTGAGAGGCTCTCTGTTCACATTCTCGATTAGTCTCCACAGCCACAGTGTGGGCTTGCTCCATCTGCTGCAAACTGGGGTGTGGGAGAGTAAGCAGTCAGACCAAGGCCACACAGCTACCACATGGCCATAGGCGGTGAACCTTGGCTTTCAGCCTCGTGACTGGGGCTAAATGGTGATGGACTTGAATTCAACACTTTGATGAGTTTAAACATGGAACCTATTTCCAGGATCCAGAGAAGGGCAGTGCACATGTTTAGATGGGAAGATATTTTGGGAAGAATTGGACATATTACTGGAT
>PISX010030500.1:0-18641 GCA_004024625.1 Mellivora capensis | reverse complement strand
TCGGCTCTGGGAGCCAACAGAAAAGGGGAATCAACCGCGCCCCACCAGGGGCCTGTTTCAAATGCGGGGCTGAAGGCCACTGGGCCCGTCAATGCCCTAACCCAAAGGCGCCAACCCGGCCATGCCCTCTCTGCCGTTCGATGGGCCATTGGAAATCCGACTGCCCCAGTCTCGGGGAATCCTCGGCGCCTCAACGTGGGGGAAGACCCGAGACGGTAAGTCCGGCCCTTCAATTGCTCGGGTTGGAGGACGACTGATGGGGCCCGGACTCAGCCACCCCCCTCACCCAGGCCGAGCCCAGGGTTTTGCTCCAGGTAGTGGGTAAGTCCGTTTCCTTTCTGCTGGACATGGGGGCTACCTACTCTGTTCTTCCTTCCTACGCGGGACAGACTCGATCCTCACCGGTTGCTGTTGTGGGAATCAATGAAAATTCCTCCAATCCTAGGGCCACCCCTCCCCTTAATTGCAGCCTGGATGGGTTTCCCTTCTCCCACTCATTCCTGGTAATTCCCTCATGCCCAGTGCCTCTACTGGGAAGGGATATCCTTCACAAGCTGGGAGCAACTATCCAGTTATCTCCCTCTCCTCCCCCTCACCCTCAACTCGTCTTATCCTATATCTCTCCACACCCCCCACTCCTACCCCCGATCAATTACTCTCCTTCCTTGGGCTGGTCGGTTTCTTTAGACACTGGATTCCAAACTTCTCTATCCTGGCCCGCCCTCTATATCAGGCGGCCAAGGATACTCCCCACGGCCCCCTCAGTGATCCCTCCTCGATTCACCGCCTGTTTTCCAAACTGAGGGACTGCCTCACCACTGGGCCGGTACTGGCATTACCGGACCCTTCAAAACCCTTTCACCTTTACACTGATGAGCGGTCGGGGTCGGCCACTGGCCTTTTGGCCCAGCCAGTGGGCCCCACTTATCGGACAATAGCCTACCTATCCAAACAACTGGACAGTACCACTCGCGGATGGCAACCTTGCCTCTGAGCACTGGCGGCTGCAGCCTCCCTGACCAAGGAAGCCCTTAAGCTAACTATGGGACAGTCCCTGGTAGTCTATTCCCCCCATCGACTTGGGGACCTCCTTGGTCCCCAATCCTTGGCCCATTTAACCCCCTCTCATCTCCAACTCTTCCACCTCTTATTCATTGAAAACCCTCAGGTCTCACTCTCTACCTCTTCCCGCTTAAATCCGGCTACCCTGTTGCCTGCACCCTTGCCTACCCCTGAACCCACCCACTCCTGCCCCCAACTCATAGAAAGTTTCACCCCTCCTCATCCTGGGCTCTCCGATCAGCTACTTGCCAACCCCGACGATGTACTCTTTGTAGACGGCAGTTCCCTCTTAGCTGCAGATGGACAGAGGCACGCCGCCTATGCTATAGTCACATTAGAATCAGTTGTTGAGGCAGCTCCCCTCCCAAGTGGGACTACGTCCCAAAGGGCGGAACTCATAGCCCTCACTAGGGCACTACATCTGTCCAAAGGACAACGGGTCACCATCTACACTGACTCAAAGTATGCCTATCTCATCACTCACACCCCCTCTGTCCTCTGGCAGGAACGGGGATTCCTGACCACCAAGGGAACACCCATAATCAATAGACCACTCATTACTAAACTACTCGAGGCTCTCAGTCTCCCCACTGAAGTCGAGGTCGTTCATTGTAAGGGCCACCAAACCTCCAAGGATATGGTCTCCCAAGGAAACAACAAGGCTGACTCAGTGGCTAGACAGATAGCCCTAAATAACCCTATATCCCCTATCCTTTTCCTTAACACTCCTCACCAACCATAGTACTCAGAAAAAGAGACCCAAGCCCTTCACACCCAGGGGGAAAAAACAGGAGATAAAGGATGTGTTTACATTCAGAGTAAAATCGCCTTTCCGGAAGAACTGGCCCACTCCCTGATCTCTGATATCCACCAATCTCTCCATATCGGCCCAAAAGCCAGTTCCATAAGCCCTTGTTCTACCATCCCTCTTTACTCAAGGTAATTGAGGCTGTCCATAGGGCATGTAAAACCTGCTCGGCCGTAAATGCACAAGGAGGAATCCGCAGGCCGGGGCCTAACCATCAGCTCCGAGGCCATCAGCCCGGGGAAGACTGGCAGCTGGACTTCACTCACATGCCCCGCCATAAAACCTTTCGTTATCTACTGACTTTGGTTGATACTATTACAGGATGGATTGAGGTGTACCCTACAGCCAGAGAGACTGCAGATGTGATGGCCACAAACCTCATCGAGCACATCATCCCAAGGTTTGGGTTACCCCGAACCCTACAGTCGGACAACGGGCCAGCATTTATCTCCAGCGTGACCCAACAGATGGCCGAAAGCCTCAACATTACCTGGAAGCTGCACATCCCCTACCACCCTCAGTCTTCAGGAACGTCTACAGGAACTCACACGGGTATCCGTGAACCAGCTTCTACTCCAGCCCTACTCTCACCTGCCCACTTCCGACTACCCCTATGACGTCGCCCCACCGTCAGCAGGAAGTAGCCAGAATAGAGTTGACGCCCCCGACACCATTATATGAAAAGAAAAAGGTTGGAATGTTGGGGTCAGGCGAGAGAGGGGAGAACCATTCAAAATGACGGACACCTAAGATGGCCGCGGTTCCTGCCATCACCCTCCTGCGACAACGATCGCATCAGACCTGGGAAACAAACTCAAAGAGGAGACCAAAACCTTTCTCCTCCCACCAACGAACCAATGAGGAACCCCGCAGCTGAATTCGGCCCTTATTAGGAAAACTCGACAAAGTCTCAGTACCTCCTCTTCAGACTTCACCAGCGGAACCCCATATAAGCCCCTACCTCTTTGCTTCACGTGCGACTTCCCGACTCTCTTTCCCCCAGAGTCGCAGAACCTCGCCCGAAGGTGCTGGCAATAAAGCCGGTCCTCGAATGCTCGCTTGCCTTGGTGCCTTTATTCCATTCAATCGGTCTGCGATCAAACCAAACAGGTTTCAGTCTACAGGTCTTTCACCTTTTTGGTTAAATTTATTTCTAGGTATTTTATTCTTTTTTATGCAGTTATACAAGGAATTTTCTTAATATCTCTAATAGTTCAATATTAGTGTATAGAAATACAATAGATTCCTGTACACTGATTTTTTATTTTACAGCTTTACTGAATTCATTTATTTGTTCTAACAGATTTTTGGTAGAATCTTTAGGTTTTTCTATATGCAGATGGTATCATGTCATTGGCAAATAGTGACAGTTTTACTTCTTCCTTCCTGATTTACCCAAAAGTTTTTCAGTGCCTTATTCAAATAGACCCTACACTCTGCAAGCCATTTGTAATCTTTCTTACACAAGATCTTGGTTAAGAGTCTGGGGTCTGATCCAGAGAAAAAGTTAGGTAATAGATCCCACTGATACCAGAGCATTGAGTTGTCTGAAGGCTGCTATCAATTTAAGCAGTGCTGAATTCCATGTGGAAGCTATAAGACTGACTTGAGCTATTCTGTATGTTCTGGTTTTAACTTAAGTGCTGCCTTACACACCAAATGTCTCATAGAGATTTTAGTTAAAATAGCCTTTTCTGTCATGGAGGACATGGGGAGATGGAGAGGAGAAGGTATTTGAGGGAAATTGGAAGGGGAGGTGAACCATGAGAGACTATGGACTCTGAAAAACAACCTGAGGGGTTTTGAAGGGGCGGGGGTGGGGGGGAGGTTAGGGGAGCCTGGTGGCGGGTTTTAGGGAGGGCACGTATTGCATGGAGCACTGGGTGTGGTGCAAAAACAATGAATACTGTTACGCTGAAAAGAAATAAAATAATTTTTTTAAAAAACCACTGTTATTTACATAATTAAAGCCCAAATTTCTTGAAAACTTACTGTATGCTAGTTCATCCAACACAGTAAACAGAGAATAAATTTGATTTGGAAACAAACAAACAACAAAAAAAAGCCTTTTCTGATTTAATTTCTTTTGTTTACCTTTCCTTTTAACACCTCCCTCCTTTGGATATATTCATTGGCTCATGTGGGATGGCTAGAGGACACATATTAGTGAGACAATCTGGCTCTTCTCCTCAGTGCTTATCCCTGTTTTTATCCCCCATTCCCAACTGAGACCTTCTATCTAGCCAGCTTCCATGTTTTATGCCTTCTTTGTCCTGGAGCAAAGGTTCTTTTCATTTCCAAAGTACTCCTATAGCTCTTACTTGAGTATCCTGCACCAGACCTCCAGGCACTAGCAATGTGCAAAGGTCAGATTCAAGCTGAGTCCTCAGTGAAACATGACTGAGATATTGTGAGACACAGAATCTCTTAAAACAAAGATCCAATGGATTAAATTCAAAGAAATGTTTGAAGATTACAGGTTCTGGGTACCGTTGGGGCTTTCTGAGGATTATAAAGTCGTGTTGCTTTATACAATAACCAATCAGACCTATCCAGAGATTATCATACCAAATCTGACTAAATGTTGAGCAGCCTATCAAAGGGAGAAGAATAGGAAAAGGCAGGAAGCTAATATTGGGATATGCGGGCTCTGTTTCCGTCAAGGCCACTAAGATGTTCTGAACTTGAGCAGAGCATTTACTTACACATCCATTTTTAAAATGTCACCTTTTAGGCAATGGATTTTTTCACTTAATCCCAGTGAATGCCAACTGTATCAGCAACTGCCAAAGACAACTCTTCCCAGCCTTTTATGTGTAGAAAACCAGCAGTTTAAGCACAGGAGAATCAGCACTGAAAAAGTGGTAATACTTTGGGAGTTATGTGGAAGAAAAAATAAACTTCTTGAGATTTGTGGAGGGAAAAGATACACACAGACACACACACATGCACTCATACACACACGCATGCACACACACACACAGTCCACATTCTGAGTCTTCTTGACAGATGTTTTACTAAGGCTCAAGCCAGGGTTATTTGAGCCAGAAGAAAATAAAATTAGTCAAAGAGCTGGCAGGGCTGATAATTAGCTGTGTATAAGATTAAACCTTAAAAAGGCACAGTAAGAGAGGTTTTAGATTTATAGTGGCACATATATAACCATCAAAATTGGGAAGTCCAGACGCAATGGTAATTTATGTGGTTTTGGTTTGTCTCTACTATTCAGCATTCTTTATAGTCTAAGAAGGAAAATTGGGATTCAAATGTGAATTTCATGTTTTGTGGCACCTTATTAAAATTATAATGAAAAATTCAATTCCTCCACTCGGAACTTCAGGATATAATGAACTGCATAAAAAGAAAAGTACAGGGGAGAAAAAGTACAGTTCAGTGTGATAAAGTAGAAAGAGTATCAAGCTAAGAGTCAGAAGACCAGGACTCTATTCCCAGCTCTGCTAATAACGGGCTGTCTGATTCGGGGCACATCATTTCATTTCCCTGAGCCTCAGTTTTCGCATTTGTAAAAGGTGGGGACTGGTTCTGATTAATACAATTCTGTGATCACTAATGTCAGACCTTGAAGTACTTTTCTGTGCCAGGAGAGTCACTAAGCCAATTATCAAACACTCTTGTATAATAGAAAACAACATTTCATTAAATCCATCCCCTCCCATGAGGTCTGAGGTAGACAGAGAACCCAAACACTTGGTATATCATGCATCTAGTTGATCACAATTTATCTGTAGCATATCCCTTTTCTGACATTTAAGAAAGGTCAAAATTCTCAAGAGCTTAATAGGAATGTTAATGCCCTTTAAAATGGTATGGCCACTCGGTTATGTTGAATCATTCAAAGGTCCCTGAGACTGTGAAAAGTGAATGACAGTGACCTTGAGCATCTAATCTACTCTTGTCCAGAGAGTAGGGGTAAGAGAAAGGGAACAATACTGCTAATCTGTCAAGAAATTATATAATCGCTATTAGTAACATATATATGAAGTACTCTGTTCACATCTTCTTACCAATATGTATGTCCAGATAAGCAATTTTATTACACTGAAAGATTTCTGTGCAACATTTCAGCAGTTTTCTACTCAGGTGGTAAGATGCAGTGTAATTATGATAAACATCCGCCAGCACGCCACCTGCCTGGAGTATTACAAATGGAAAGGCAGAGATGCAATTCGACATTTGACTGCACAAAAGTGAGTGCAGGATTAATGCAGTTTTACTTTTAGGGGTTTTTATTCTTATTTTGAGAAAATCATTGTTTAGCCTCTTTACCCAGATTCTCATCCCTTTCATTCAGGTCTGTAAAAATCCTCATCCATTTTAGAAATACTGGACATCATGTATTCCATTAACTCATAATCAGCAAAGTATATTAGGTAATTTTTTAATGAATGTATATTTAAGTTTTTCTTTATCTTTTGCAGAATATTTTGATAACAAAAGAGAATTTTACAATGCCATTTTATAGTTTTCATATCCCAAATGTGATAGGCCACTAATATTCAGAGAAGCTAAAATCCTAGTTTCTTACTCCTGAATTCCATCTCTATTCTCACTTCATAAAAAGTAAATCAAAACCAATTGATGGTATATTCCTATCTAGTATCTGAGAAGAAGTCACTGAAGCAATAAATTACTTAACCTGATGTAGATAAATAAATAAGAACTTCAAATTTGTCATTATTTAAATGCTAAGAATTAAAGGTTTTAATATTCACTTCTACAATCCTCCTACAAATTTTTTTTAGATTTTTTTTTTTTTTTTTTGGATAGAGAGAGAGACCACAAGCAGGGTGAGTGGCAGAGCGAGGCAGAAGGAGAAGCAGTCTCCCCACTGAGCAAGGAGCTGGATGCAGGATTCAATCCCAGAATTCTGGGATCATGACCTGAGCCAAAAGCAGATGCTTAACTGACTGAGCCACCCAGGTGTCCTTACAAACCTCCTACAAATTGTCCAAGAAAAGTATTTAATGTATCAAAATATTTTTATAGGGAACTGACTGGAGGTGATGGGGTGAAGTAGGGTTAAATAGCAATAAAATACCCAAATTTATTGAGGAATAATTGACAAATATAATTGTATATATTTAAAGTATACAGTGTGATGACTTGACATATATATATACATTGTAAAATGATTACCAAGGTCAAGATAATTGATATATCCAATACATCCATCATTGACCCTTTGTGCATGAATGCGTGATGAAAAAGTTTAGGATGTTCTCTCGACAACTTTCAAGTACACAATACTATATTGTTAACTATATCACCATGCTGCACATTAGATTCTCAGAACTTATTCTTATAACTCAAAATTTGGACCCTTTGACCTTAACCCCTCCTCCCCCAACCCTGGCAACAACCATTCTATTCTTTGTGAAATAAAAGATTTTCATTCCACACAGATTTGCCAACTGGAAATCAGGTGAATAAATAAATGAATAAATCAATCCCAAAAAAAAAGATTTTCATTCCAATGGATTAAGGCTGTATTACATGCCTACTATAATATCCTTCTTCAAGCTAGTGAGACTTCCTGCTTTAATCTATATATATTCAATTACTAGTACATGAATGAGTATTGGAAATAGATACAATTTTAGAACTCAAAGAGTTGTTCAGGAATCCATTTACATGGTCAAGAATTCAGAAGCCAAACCTAACAACATAGACTAGAAAGCATGAACCAATGACTTTGGTACAACACTGCTTGGATTTTAATCTGGCCCTACCACTTACTAGCATGAGGAATTTGGCAAGATTAGGAAAACCTCACTGTGCCTCTGCTAATTCATCGGTAAAATGCGACGAAAGTGCATCATAATATTGATATGAATGTTCCATGGAATAACACAGGTAAAGGATGGGAAAAGAACTAGGAACTTAATGATAAGTACTGATAAGTATTGATAATGAACACAATTAATATGTATTTGCTACTATTCTGTATTCCTGTAACAAAAGTGAAAACTTATGGATTTAGCTGTCCCGATTCACTGCAGCCTACAGCCAACTTATGTGGCTTTGAGAATGTCAAAAACCTGGACATACAACCTACATAAGAACTGGTAACCTTCCTGTACTGCCATATTAAGCTGGGTTTTTAAATAGCGGAGTAGCCTGGCTTTGCCCCTGGCCCACAGCATGGGAATTGTGTTCTAATCCAAGTCTGCACAATACTAACAACCGGATAAAAGGTTTTAAACAAATGATTTAAGCCATCAGTCTTGAAACCTATTGGTGTATTTTTTAATGAAAAATAGAGATGATTGTTTTATTCATCCCAATGATTATTGTTCCAATGATTATCGTTCTACAGTGTAAATATCCGTACCTATTAAATGAAAGGAACACTAAATGAAAGTATTTTACTAGGGTTTACTTAGGGTTAAAGAAAGGTGATCCACAGTGATGGAGTTTGTGATGAAGAAAAAAAAAAAGAACCACCAATGCGTTTATTTCTTTCTTTCTTTTTTTTTTTTTTTTTGGCTAAATTCTCTTCACTAGTTTTCCTGTATTTTTACTTTCTCTCCAAACACACTGTGAAACTCAGTTAAAAGGCACAGAATAATGATTCCTGCGTCTCCTGCAAACCTTACTATTACCAGTTTTATTAACCCACATTCTTTACTTGAGCCTTTGGGGGAAAAGTGATTCAAAAGAGTTCACGAATGACCTCTGAGTTCAGAACTATTATGAGAAAACAAGTCCTGCTCCTTATCTCATAAAGTCTGACCTCTCAACTTTTAGTGCAATATATGTCCCTGGAGAGGGCATTGACAATCCCAAAGGCCTTCCCATCCGACCAGCCAATATCAACTTGAAGTGTTGACCTTTTCAGCACAGCGTTATTCAACTTTTCTTCACAGCTGTCAACAAGCCTGGACTGCAATTCTGACAGTTTTTAAGCAACCTATTTTCCTTGCCTTGCCGAATCAAATTGTGAGTGAAATTGCATTGAAGTCTGATACGTTCTTGTTACCCACATGTCATTTAAACTCTGCTCTATGTAATTCATATATTGTTCATGAAAGTTTACTGAAAACATTTGGAGGAAGAAAATGTTTTCCATTCTTATGTCTATGGAACTATTTTATTTTTAATGAAGCAATGGAGGTTAGGAGTGTTTTTCTTCTTTTACGAGTCCTCCCATGCCACAGAAATAAGAGATACACAGGTAGAAAGTAGCTGTTTACTCCTATAAGTTTCCTCACTAAGCCATATTATCTCTGTGGAGATAAGTCACTTTGCAGCTGGTTGAGTATCTAAGAAAACTAAGCAAATTTCTACATGTCACTAAGTGCAATTTGCTGCAGAGAGGCAGTAGTTTCATGAGCAGTATCTTAATAATTTGAAAGAGCTGGTACAGACATCTAAAAACTCAAAGGGAATAAAATACCTGTTGTGTTCCTACTCTACAAACCAAAATTGCAAGGCTCAGCAAGGAGATTCCCACTAACACAGAGAATACTCCTGTAGGGAAAATGATTATGGAAATGAATTACATTATAATTCAGTAAAAGCTAAATATGGGGTAAAATAATAGCTAATACTGATTTAATGTAATGCCAAGTACTGTTATAAGCATTTTACATGTGTTAAGTCATTTAATTTTCAAAACCCAAAGAAAAAGTACTATTATAAGCACCATTTGAAAGATGAGAAATGCAATCAAAAGAAAGATTAAATAACTTTCCAAAAATAACAGCTAGCAAGGATCAGAAACAGAATTTGAGCCCAAGTTGTCTGATGCTCAAGTCCTACTCTTCACAAAGGTGATAGCTGGTAAGTCACTAGGGCTATTGAACAAATACTGAAATTAGAAGGGGGTGGCCCATGCACTTGTTTAACCAATGATTAGTGAGTACTGTGATGTGTCATTTCCACTAGAAACTTCAAGAGCCAAGACACAATTCATTCTTGAGGTGATGGAAGTGTATATCAAGTAAAGCTTTCATTACCAGGGTCCCTGAGGAGTTGCAACTAGCAGAAACCTCCTGTGAACCAGCATTGGGCATGTAGTATAGATGAAAATCAAAGACTTACTACATTAAGCCTTTTGGAAATTTGGGACTCTCTATTACTCTTACAAACTTAGCCTACCCAGGCATGGACATACTGCATTCACAATTAGGAGGGTGCATTCATGCTCACTGAGTCTGGTTTTGGAGGGGATTCGGGATAAGGATGATTTATCCAGGTGAAGGCAGGACACAGGGAAAGCGAAAATTACAAGCAAAGGCCCAAAAGCAAAAAAAAAAAAAAAAAAAAAAAAGCATGAGGCTTTTAAGAATTTCAAGTGGTGGAGAGGACCAAAAATATTCACATTAGAAGAAAAGGATAAAGTGCACAATTATTCACACAAAATTTCATGTTTAATGATTAACTCTTCTTATAATCCATTTTTAAAAGATGTGGTTAATAAAGAGTTCCAAATTACTTATTAGTTTATATGTTTAGGGATGTCAAAGAATCCTTAAGTTCATTCATACAAGTGTTGGGGACTTAATTCTATTTCACTGTTGTCTCAGGATGCCAACAAAATTTTGAAATCAGACTAACTCTCAACAGTCCCACGGGTTGTTAGTGGTAGAGGGTCAACTAGCAAGACCTCCTGATTCCCAGAATTTTGGTTTCTTTCTCATTCCACTTTTTAATTTTATTTTAGGTTTGTAAGTGAGCTGGAGTAAGCTGATAGCATATTATTTTAAGGACAGATTAATAAATTATGAAAACATTCATTGATCATATAATACAGATGGGACCAACTTCTCAATGCCCCATCACCAGGGGTTAGTGTTGCCAGCTACAGAACAATTGCTATCAGGTAAAGCTTTTGTTAAGTATTTGTCATCTTATGTGACAAGTCATGCCATTAAGGGAATTGCACTAATTATTTCTAAATTTTAGTTACATATTATACCTTTTGATAAAAGTACTTTTTGTCTAATTAAAGCTAGATATTGACTACTCACTTTTTTATACATGGAGACCAATATTTCTTTCTCAGTTGATGGAAACCATCCATGAATTATGTAGAAAAAACTGCCAGGGTAAACTACTTTGTTAAACAAACATTGCTTTGAAATGGCGTCACCCATGGAGAATTGTATTGGGAAGGTGTGATGGACATGTGTGCTTACATCAAAAGGGGAGATGTAGTAAAAATGCATTGAAAGGCAACGAGATCTACTTAATCAATACACTGAACTTAGAGGCAGAAAGTTTTTTTGAAATTTAAACTTGAAGGCGCCTGGGTGGCCCAGTTGTTAAGCATCTCTGCCTTTGGCTCTGGTCATGATCCCAGGGTGCTGGGATCGAGCCCAGCTTCCGGCTACTTTCTTGGCAGGAAGCCTGCTTCCCTCTCCCACTGCCCCTGCTTGTGTTCCTGCTCTCACTGTCTCTCTCTCTCTCTCTCTCTCTGTCAAATAAATAAATAAAAACTTAAAAAAAAAAAAGAAAGAAATTTAAACTTCAATCAGAATCTGGATCTACTTTTTATGTACAAATCCAGCCCTCTAATTGCCTACATTCTGCTATTGCCTTCCTGGAGAACTGGACAAGTGATAAGATATTGATGAAGGTTTTGAAAGATGAAAAAAAAAATTTTTTATTAAATATGGTGAAAAATTCTATGCATATAAAAATTCTTTCTTTTTGTGTTTCTTGAGACTATTACTTATCCTCTTAGATAATGGAAAGCTATTAGATATTACACTTTTTCTGTATGTTGCTTTCAGTATTATTAATTTCCCTTCTCTTTACACCCATCCCCCAGAAACATACATGAATATACACCAGTTTTTGCATTTTGCACATCACAAAATAATTTTATTCAATCACAGCTCTTCTGTAGAAGCTTCTTCAAACAATCTCTAATTTTACCCATCTGGTCATGCAGTGTGTCTAAAAGCCCATACAGTTCATTTTTCATCACTTTGACAGATTCTCTTCAATTTCAGCTTTTTTCTCCTCAGTCAGCATTTCTTCTCACCCATGCATGAACATTATCCAGGGACAGAAGCTGTGACTATAGTCTATACAGAGCAGTCTTCTATTCTTTCTTGGGAGTGAGTTTGATATAAGTAAATTTAAAATGCTCATGTCTTTTAGCATAAAGTGTTAAATGATCCATTTCCGGCCATTCTACTTTCTGATCTAGTTTTTAAAGGCACATTGCTATGAAAAACAAAGAAAGTTCTTGAACAATGTGCCTCATTTCCTGGCATCTAAGTAGACAGAAAAAATTGAATGAAACTTCGTCAATTTTATGAGAAGAGTAAGCCAAGCATCCCTGTCCATAAATTCTAAGATTTAAGATTGTTTATTGAAGGAAAAATGCTTCTTCATCTTCTTTGTCCTTCTCTGCCCAGCTCCTTCCCCTTGAGACTGAACAATATAAGGCTGCATCTCCATGGACAGCTGGTGCTTGCTAGCTGAATTCTGATTGGATTCAACCAATGGGTTTTAATGGCAAAAGATCAGAGGAGAGGAGGAAAAAGAGGTTGAGGTATTTTGTCTCTATAACTACCCACTCTGGGCCAGTATTATAGTAGGGGTTACACCTTTCCAGGGGTTCAGCTACTGTCTGTGGTTCCTTTTCTTTAGCTCCAGATCCCACTGGACTCTGTTAATACCATTTCCTTTCCTTGGCTATTCAGAACTAAAGATGCTGACTGCTTTCTGCTGTTACGAATGTCTGGATATCTCGACACTCCTTATTGATATGTTCCCTTCAGCCCCTACACCCAAATACAAGTACCCTCTCCGTTAAAATATCTTATACCACTAGAGTTAAGTTTTGTTCTCCACTGAGACCTAGCTGCTATAACCAGTTTACTTGGTTATTATGTATCAGTGTCATTCTGGTGGAAGCTACTGCCAAAAAATCATCCTCAAAAAGAGTGAAATAAAACCACATATCTCTCAAAGAAATGTATGTACACCCAAGCCGATAGCAACATTATTCACAATAACTATAGTGTGGAAGCAACCCAACTGTCCATCAATAGATGAATGGATAAGCAAAATGTGGTACATACCTATAATGGAATATTATTCAGCCTTACAAAGGAAAGTAATTCTGACATATGCTACTACATGGGTGGATCTTGACGATAGTATTTCACTGAGTGAAATAGCCAATCAAAAATTGTATGATTCCATTAATATGAGGTACCTAGAAGAGTCAAAATCACAGAGATAGGGACGCCTGGGTGGCTCAGTTGGTTAAGCAGCTGCCTTCGGCTCGGGTCATGATCCCAGCATCCTGGGATCGAGTCCCACATCAGGCTCTTTGCTCGGCAGGGAGTCTGCTTCTCTCTCTGTCTCTGCCTGCCACTCTGTCTGCATGTGCTTGCTCTCGCGTGCTCTCTCTCTCTGACAGGTAAATAAATAAAGTCTTTAAAAAAAAAAAAATCACAGAGATAGAAAGTAGAATAGTTGTTTCCAGGGGCTGGGGGACAGGGAAATAGAAAGTTATTGCTTAATGTATAAAGAGTTTCAGTTTCACAAGATGAAAAGAATTCTGAAGATGAATGGTGGTGGTAGTTCCACAAAATTATGAATATATTTCATACCACTACTATATATTTAAAAATAATTCATATGTACATTTAAAAGTGGTTAACATAGGGGCACCTGGATGGTTCAGTCAGTTAAGCGTCCAACTCTTGATTTCAGCTCAGGTGGTGATCTCAGAGTTGTGAGATCCAGCCCCACCATGGGCTCTGTGCTGGGTGTGGAACCTGCTTAAGAGTCTCCACTCCCTCTCTCTCTGCCCCTACCCTCCTAAAAATAAATAAATAAAAATAAAATAAAAGTGGTTAACATAAATTTTATATTAAGTGTATTTTACCACAATAAAGAAATTGAGAAAAATAATAGTAAAACTGATGGAGCATTGTGAGACTTAAATAATCCATGTAAAGTTCTGAGCGCAGTGCCTAAGAAATAGTATATGTTCCTGGTCATAGTTGTTTTGCTGTCCTTGCTGTATTTAATCTATTTTAGCTTTAATATCATTGTGGTTAAAAAAATGAAAGTTTTAATAATGGTGTCATTTCATTTTTATGCTGAAGAAAGTGATATGTGCAGTGTCTTACCCTTCTGAACACTGTTTTGTTCAAATGTATTATTTCGTGTAGATCAATTTATTGAGAAAGAGCATCGTGAATATAGTTTACATTATGACACTTCATTTATTTAAGTTGTTCTTGATATTTCATTACTATTTTATAGTTTTCAACATACAGGTTCTGACCAGTTTTGTTAGAATTTGTATCTAGAGTTGTTGTTTGTTCGTTTTTTTTTTTCCCTGAGTGACTGTAAATGGTGTAGATTTTTAAACTTTCATTCTCCACAATAAAAAAAAAAAAAAGAGGTTGCTTCAGGTGACTGCTTCACGAGAAAATGCTATGGGAAGCATGAAGAAGGGTGTCTCTAAATAAGAATGATTAGGGAGGTTTCCACGGAGGGGATCATATTTCAGCTGAGTTTTAGTAGACCAATAAAAGGTTAAAGAAGTCAGATTAAAGGTAGGACAGATAGTTTGAGTCAGATAGAACATGGATAGACAAGAATCTAAAGCCTAGAATTATGCTGAGGAGTTAGCAAGTCATTTCCTTTGTACTTTACTATGGTACTCTGTTCTGAGTTTTATTTCGTGGATTTAAAATAAAAATAATAGTTGTAAAGTATCAGTGTAAAGGCCTATATACTTTAGAGGTAAATATGTAAGCAAATGCATTTCTTAAGCATAAACAATGTAGGTAAGAAACATTTGTCATTCCTTTGACTGATCAACATCTAAACCCCTTCCCTTTGTGGGGGAAATTCTTAGTCTTTTGAGTTTCAGAAGATTCAGCATTCCACTATAGAAACTTAAGATTTGTAAGTCTCCTTGTAAGTAGGTCACTGTGGTCCAAACTTTGCTAAAGAGGTTCAATAGCTCGGACTTTGAACTGAAGTTTGGCAACACAGGAATTAGGAGATAAATGAGGAATCTATGATATAGATATTGATAGATAGCAGTAGGAATAAAGCCAAAATCCTGGGCAAGAAGCAAAAACTACTCAAATGTGAACACATGATACCTTTCATAAAGAAAAAGAAAAATGGGTGACTGAGAGGTGAAACTAGGAACCCAGAGAACAGAGACAAAAGCCATGAAAAATTATTCCAGACTTTGAGACTTAATTAATCATCAAACATTTGCCTAGATGGATTTCAGAGTTCCTATCAATGACTCCCTTCTGCATCACACCCCCTCCCTTTTTTAAAAATTTATTTTATTTTTTCAGTGTTCCAAGATTCATTGTTTATGCACCATACCCAGTGCTCCATGAAATACATGTCCTCCTTAATACCCACCACCAGGCACAGCCAACCCCGTACCCCTCGCCCCTCCAAAACCCTCAGTATGTTTCTCAGAGTCCACAGTCTCTCATGCTTCATCTCCCCCTCCGATTTCCCCCAATTCACTTTTCCTTTCCTTCTCCTAATGTCCTCCATGTAATTCCTTATGCTCCACAAGTAAGTGAAATCATATGATAATTGACTTTCTCTGCTTGACATATTTCATTCAGCATAATCTCCTCGAGACCTGTCCATGTTGATACAAAAGTTGAGTATTCATCCTTTCTGATGGAGGCATAATTCCATTGTATGTATGGACCATATCTTCTTTATCCATTCGTCTGTTGAAGGGCCCCCTCCCTTTTTTAACAGTAAATTTTATAAAAAATAACCTATGTCTGATCCACCATTGCACATTGGAGGGGGAAAAGAGGAGGAGATGATTTGTCTCTTTATTTAGTTTCACAGCTTTACTGATTGAACAGATACATACCTGAGGAACATTATGTAAGGAACTACATCTGATGATGAATTCTATCCATGCCGAGACATAATTTGGTAAGATTCTAGACTTTGAGATGATGCTGTAATGAGAAGAAACTCTGGGAAATATCGGTTGGGAGGGAATGTATTTGTATGTGGGATGGACTTGGATTATTGGGATCCAGACAATTAACTATGGAAGATAATATCTAAGATGGTGCCCAGTAGACTTTACCTTCTGATATACAAGCCCTAGTTTAATCTCCTCCATTTGAGTGTGGGCTTAACTTACTGACTCACAGAATATAGCAGAGGGTGTACACACACACACACACACGTGTGTGTGTGTGTGTGTTTGTGTGTATAACAAAAGGTGATGATATTAGATTATAAAAATACTGAGAAGTGGGGCTTCCAACTTTCATGCTCTCTTCCTTATTCATTCTGAAGAAAATCTGCTTCCATGTTGTGAACTGCCTTATGGAAAGATTCACACGGCAAAAAAGGGAGGAAGGTCTCCATACAACATCCACAAATGAAATAAGATCCCTAGTCCAAAAACCTGCAGAACAGGATTTTTCCAAGAACCACCTAAGTGAGTTTGGAATTGGTTCCTCTGCCACAGGATGAAACCACAGGCTGGCCAATAGCTTGAAGCCTTGATCTAGAGGCATCCAGTTAAACTGCACTCACATTTCTGACACAGAGAAACTGTGAGATAATAAATGATTGTTGTTTTAAGGTTCCAAGTTTTGAGGGAATTTGCTATACAGTAAAATATAACTAATATGAATCTCTTAAAAGTCAATATAATTCAGTTCATTAGATAATGTTTAAAGTTGAAAATAATCAGGAAATAATATTGTTTATTATTTAGAAATATGAAGTTCAGAGTTGAAAGGGATTAGCTCTGTATCTCGGGAATAGGAAAGGGTGGAGCAACGATCACTACTTTTTCATTAAGCTCTTTGACTTTCAGAAATTTGCCTCGGGTTTCTGAAAAACCTCTTCCAGAAAATCCCTTCTCTACAGCTTCTGAAGAGCCACATCTCCATTTAAAGACTTCAAAATTTCATAGCATTATGTAGTATTAGCTGCATTTCCAAATGCATTACCTCTGTAATTCTCTCATTTCCTTCAATAGAAGGTGAGAATAGTGCAGATTTTGACATTGTCCTGAAAGCAGAAGAAAAGGACTAGCCATGAAAAAGATTCCATAACTCCTGATGGACAGTCAATTAATAAAATGTCAAATATTAAATATTCAAATTATTTGAGTGGTCTGACACTTAACAAATTTGAGAGGAAAAAACATAGAGCACATGAGAAAGACTCAAAAAAGTGAGATTCATAAGCCAAAACTTGAAAAAAGTAAATCAGTGTAATTTAATGCTGAGCCAATGGGGTCTTGGTTGACTTAACTTCTTTCATTAAAAAGCCATATTGCTTTCTTTGCCTTTTTTTCATTTGAACAATAGCTTACATCTATAACCATGTCAAAAACACAGAAATCAAGAGAAATGGCAAAGTTCAGAGGATGAAGTAAAATTCTAGGATTTGAAGGAATTGAAGTTAAGCACCACCACTGACCTTCCTGAGGTTACATGAACTCACGTAAGCTAATTAAAGAACACCTATGGAGTGAAAATAAAAATGATCATGGGCCTTATAAGACTGTGTTGGGACTAACAAATAAAATGGATCATAAAGCACTTAACCAAACAGAACCGAAAGCCTTGGAACTAAATACTAACAATATTTTGGTGTCCTCATTTAACCCCTAGAAATTGAAAAACATTGACTACAGACCTAAGAGTATAGAGATGGAAAAAACTGGCTGACAGTTTCCAAAGCAAATCTTTCTCCTTGAAAGAAGTGTCAAGGTTTACCACTCAAATATAATTAAAATGAAAAAAAAAAAAAAGCAAAACAAACAAGCAAACAAAATCCCCAAACTTCTCCCAGGTTGAAGGATGCCAAGTAATGAAAATAAAAACCACAATAATCCATGACCCCTATGATTTATCGAGGGCTTACTATATGCCAGAGATTGTGCTGAGCACTTTCCTTCTATTATTTATTTACTCATCATAAATTCCTACTAGTTGGATATATTTGTACCTATTCTAAAAGGGACCCTAATAATAAATGGGTCATAAAATAGTGGAGCTAATATCCAAGCAAGGATCTGTCTGAATATAAAATCTGGTGGGCAAGAAAGCACAGCACTGGTAATGTAAGTATCCTGAAAAAATGTTTGTTTCTTTAATGAACAGAAATATTTCAAGTTCTTTGTTGATAAACATACTAAACACTTTTCACATCATCCCTGGGCCCAGGCTCCACTAAGGGAACTGAGGCAAACATTTCATGTTTGAGGATGACCCAGTTCCCTGGCCATATTGACAAAATCAAAAGCAACCAGCATCCTGAAATTAACCATCCATTGACTGGCATTGTCCAATGAGGGAAGTGGAATGATCAGTCTAAATTGAAGGGATGGTTATGAACTAGCCAATCAGATTCTCTTTTTAATTTAAATTTGTTAAGTTTTGAAATAGTTTAAATCCTACAGAAAATGTATCAGCAAAGCATGAAGAACTGCAGCATGCCCTTCACAGATACTCTGATTGTTAAATCTTACATTTGCCCCATTTCTCTTTCCTTAGAAAAAGATGGTACTGTTGAGTTATTAGCTTTAAAAACTGCAGTATGGGGGCGCCTGGGTGGCTCAGTGGGTTAAAGCCTCTGCTTTCGGCTCAGGTCATGATCCCAGGGTCCTGGGATCGAGCCCCACATCGGGCTCTCTGCTCCGTGGAGAGCCTGCTTCCTCCTCTCTCTCCCTGCCTGCCTCTCTTGCCTACTTGTAATCTCTGTCTGTCAAATAAATAAATAAAATCTTAAAAAAAAAAAA
>PISX010030499.1:0-18645 GCA_004024625.1 Mellivora capensis | reverse complement strand
TGGTGGGGCCAGGAGGCGGTGAGCTGTGCCGGGTGCCTTGTGTTTGACCCGGCACCTGGGCAGCCCGGAAGAAATGAAAGCTGTACCGTCTGGAGTCACCAACACAGGGACAGCGTGGGGAGCCTGACGGCGCTGCAGAGGAGCGGAAGAGGGGACACGGAGGCCCAGCGTGTGCCAGCTTTCCAGCTCGAGGCCAGGAAAAAGGGAAAAGCCAGGAGAGCCGGGGGTGAAGGCAGGGGAGCTGTATACCAAGACCCAGGGCGGGAGTGTTGGCCACGCAGGCCCTGACCGCACTGAGCGAGTGGGGGCTCTGGGTCGCTGGACCCCCAGCATGGAGCAGAAGGGACAGAAGCCCCACTGGAGGGCTGCTCCGATGGACCACTGAGCTCCCCACTGCTGGAGGCCCCATGTCTCCCGCAGGAACTGGCTCCCTGACTCTGGGTTGGGGTGATGTCTGTGGCTCCCTCCTGGGGTGGGGGTGCTGTTCCAGGATCCCCCAAGTCTCCTCTACGGGGACAGCCTCACTGTGGTGTTGAGACTGGGAACTGAGTCTGGAGGACCTGGACGGCCCATCAGTCCTCCCCAGGGTCGCTGCCCACCTGTCTCTTATCTCTCAAGCTGCTCAGAGGAGGGCCAATGCTTCTGCCCAGGGGGTCCCTGGAGCACACGCTTTTCTCTCACATCCCACGCACACCCTTGCTGGCACCACTCCTTCCACACAGAGTCGGGGTGCTCCAGTCAGAGTCCCCCCAGAGTGGGACCTGAAGCCGCCCCGTGGCGGCGGTGTCAGCCTCGCACTCTGTGCGCCGCTGGTCGTGCTCCTCTTCTAGGCCTTGGTTCTCAAAATGCAGCACCCATCCAGCAGCCGCACCTGGAGCCTGTGGGAGACGCCTCCCCTTGGCCCCTCCCCAGGCCTCCTGACCCAGAAAGTCGGGGGGACTGAGGGGTCCACGCCGCATGTACCCCCTCCAAGGGTTTCAATGCAAACACGAGCTGGAGAAGCCTGGGCTAGAGCGGTGGCCAGCAGCCTGGACTCAGGGTCAAATGTGGCCCCCAGGTTGTAAATAAAGTTTTATGGCAACGGTGATGCCACTCACTTTGGCAGGAGGCCAGGAAAAGAGCGGTGAGCGGGGGCCCTGGTGGTCGTACTGTGGGTAATGGGCCAACTACGGGTCCAAGGGAACCCCTCCTACCCAGTCTGTGCCCTCGAGCCCCTCGTGGGGCCAGGCTTTGGCTCCCCGGGCACCACCTCCCCACCCCGAGCTTGGAGGCCTCGGGGGTCTGAGCAGCAGCCCCAGCGCCGGCAGCTCCAGACAAGCAAGGTCCAGAGGGCCCAGCAGGCACACTCGCCCCCAGCACCCTGGGCGCCGCCAGGCAGGTCCTGCTGATGGTGTCAGGTCACAGAAGGATGCCCCCCAGGTCCCCAGGGCCAGTATTGCTAACACGGAGGGCATCGAGCACCTGAACAGACCTGCGTGGGGCCTCCCGGTCAGGCCCTGTCAGAAGCCCCGACAGACGCTGCCGATGCCCATTCTCCGCGGGGAGGAGGCCTCCGCCAGCCCAGCGAGGGCCCTGAGGACAGCCAGGGACACCCGCACGCTGTGGCCATGCTGTAGGGAAGGAAGCAGGCCTGGCCCAGGCCTCGGCGGACAGCAAGGATGGCCGTGCGATGGGACGCTGGCAGGGAATGAGGTTCAGGGGACATAGGGCCATGTCCTGGGGGCAAAGGTCCAGGCCCTGCCCCGAACTCAGCATGACTCGGAGACCTAGCCGGGCCCCCATGGCCTCTGTGGCCCTGCAGACCAGCACACCCGCCCCCACCCCGTGCCCTGAACTCACTGGTGGGAGCAGGTGCCAGTCGGAAGGCAGGTGGGGAGTGGCCGCCATGACCTTAGTCTGCTGCCTCAGCAGAGAAGGGCAGCGGCGAGGAGGGGAGAGGCAGGAGGAGTCTGGGTGCGGGTTGTGCCCACGCTCCTCCCCAGCCGGCCAGGCTGCCAGGCCACCCCACAGGATGAGGAGGGGCCTTTGGTGCCACGTGTGTCCGAACGGCTCGCCCCTGCAGAAGGCGGACCCTCATCAAACCTGACGTGTTGGGGGTTGTTCCCACGCATGCACATCCTGCCTCTCCGGCAGGTCAGCGGCCCATGCAGCACCAAGGCCGAGCCCACGTGGGCCTGATGTCACAGGTGGATGCGTGTGTGACACGGGGCTCTAAAAACAATGAGCCAGTTCTCCCCCTCCGCCTCCATGAGTCGAGCCCCCTGCAGTGAAGCCCACACTCCTGCGCTCTACACACTCAGGTCTGAAGCCTGGTCACGGGGTGAGGTGCGGCAGAGCGCCCAAACAGATCGCTGCGACAGGACAGGACCCAGAGGCAAAGCCTCAGGCACAGGCCAGTTGATATGTGACACCTGTCAGAGGCCAGGTCCCCCCTACTGCGGCCTGTGAGCGGGCGGTAGGTGGCCCGTCCATAAGAAGTGCCCTGGTGGGGAGGACTGAAGGGGAGGGAGGAGGGTGGCTTGCAGTCTCCCACCAGAAGATCTCATCCAGCCCTGGAGCCTCGGAGACGACCTTCGGAGCCGTCCAGTCAGAGCGAAGGAGCCTTCGAGCCCCGTGTGGGTCAGTCACTAGATGCACCCATCCCCTGGAGCACGGGTGGGTGGGGTGGTGAACATCCCCAGAGATGACTGCCCAACGAGGGCCCCCCCCGGCAGCCGGAGGGGGACATCTGTCATTCCCCGGGGGGTCTGATGGGTGCGTGGCCCCGCGCCCACACCATCGGCAGGACAGGGAGTCCTCAGCTCTCAGAGTAGAAACTCACGTGGGGAAAATAAGCTCGCCCCTTCTCTCCCCAAACAGAGAAGTGGATTTGATATGGGTCCTAAGCTCAAACATAAATGCTAGAACTACAAAATTCATAGGAGAGAACACTGAAGGGTTTCTTTGTGACTCGGGGTCAGGCAACGTTTCTTAATTAAGGGAACAAGGCACGAACCATAAAACTTTTGAAATGATAAACTTCATCAGAATCCCAAACTGCTACTGGTCTAAAGACACCGTTAAGAAATGAATCCACCACACAAAGAACCGTGGGTCAGGGACCTCCACGTAAGGCCCGAAACTACCAAACCCCTAGAGGCAAACACAGGGGAGAAGCTTCATGTGCCGGAGTCGGCAGTGATTTCCCGGGGACGACACCCAAGCAGGGGCAACGAAGGACGAGGCAAGCGGGACGACGTCAAGTTCACAAACTTGTGTGCCTCAGAGGGCAAAGGGCAAGATCCGCAGAGGGGAAAAGCAACTTACAGAGTCAGAGAAAACACTCACAAATCGCATACCTGACATGGGGTTAAATCCCCACAACATATAAAGGGTTCCTACGAGTCAACAACTCAGAACCAAACAACTCCGAAAATTGGCAAAGAACTTGAACGGACGCTTCTCCGAAGGCTATGTGCCGACGGCCAGCGAATGTAGAGAAGACGGTCCAGCTCCCTCATCACCAGGGAAACACCAATCACAGCCAGCGTGAGTGCGACCTCCATCCGGTAAGATGTCCACTGTTAAAAAAGCCAAACAAACAGAAAACCACAAGTGCTGGCGAGGGCGTGACGAAACTGGAACCCTTACGTGCTGCGGTGGGACTGAAAAAGGAACAGTCACTGCGGAAAAAAGTACGGCCGTCCCTCACAAATAAACAACAGAACTGCCACACGACCCCCGGCCCCGCTCGTCCGCTCTTACCCGGAAGAATTAATAGCAGCGCCCCGCAGAGGTGTCTGCCTGTATCTCGCGCTCCCGAGCACGCCCAGAGCAGCACTGTCCACGCGGCCCCGAGCCGGGAGCCACGGGCGTTCCCCAGAGATGCGGGGCACGCCAGGCGCAGTCAGGCCTCACAGAGGAACCGGTGAGGCCACGGACGAGGCACGGATGAACCTGGAGAACATGGGGCTGAGTGAAATGAACGCGTCACCGAAAAGAGGCAAACGCGCGACTGTCTCGTCGGAGGGACCCAGAATCCCAGAGACACGGTGCACAGTGGCGGGCAGTGGGAGGGACAGAGTTCCGGGCCTGCAAGACCACAGAGATCTCGAGATCTGTTCCACGACAATGTGATATACTTAATACTGAAAACTGGTTAAAACGGCAAACGTCATGGTGGTTTTTTTAGTACAATAAAATGAACAGGCAGGGACAGGAGGAGAAAACGATCCTAATGCGCGCATCTGACGCAGGACGTCACTGAACGAGAGTGAGGAAACCATGCAGTCCTACAGCTCGGGAACCGAAACGCGACGCCCCCACATGCACAAGCCCCACCTGGCCCCCGCGACGGCAGAGGCGGGTAAAACGGGACCTGCGGGGTCTGCGGCGAAGGAGGGCCGGCGGAAGGTGCAGACAACTGCGGGGAAGGCAGGACCGGCAGGGACGCTGGAAGCCCCGGTGGGATGGGGATAGGCAGGCTCCGGGGGGAGCCGCACAGGACAACCCCTCCCCCAGCAGGCCCCCAGCCCTCTGCTGACAGGGCCTAGCACCGCACCGGCTGGGGGACGTGGGGCTGGGGGGCCTGACTCGGGGCACAGAGGACAGCAGGAAGGGGAGTCGGCAGTGAAAGGAAAAGGCCCCTGGCAACGGGAGCGTGTGTTAGTCTCTCTGGGTTGTGCGCGAGTTTCTCAGCAAGTCAGACCACCAGCGCCTCCAGGGCCCGGTAACGCCACCCGTCCCAGAGCAATCCAAGAGGAACGGAAAAGGAAAAGCGTCTCTCCGCAGACATGCTCTCAGCAGCTTTGTCCCCAGCGGGCCCCACCTGAACACCGTGCACACGCCCACCAGCCCGAGGAGGAAGAAGTCGGCGTGTTTATGCAACGGGAAATGAAAGGACAAATCCCAGACCGACAGGACCCACGAACGCCCCTCTGAGGTGTTACACAGGGGTGCCCGCCGCAGGCGCCTGTCTCTAGCAACCTGCCCGGCAGTCACCGTCTGTCCCCAGGGAGATGGGCTGCTCGCCTCGCCATGGGCGCATCCGGCCCTTCCCTGCAGGTGACTGGACCTCGGACACTCCTCACAGGGAGAAAGGGGCCCCACGGTGAGAGCTCCGCGGGAGCCGAGGAGGGACGCAGGAGAGCCGGCGGCGCCCAGGTCTTGCCTGGTCCCATCTCAGGTCACTCAGGGCCAACCTGAACCAGTGCACAAGCAGCAGCCCTTGTGGCGCCCTGAGGTGCTTGTAAACAGGCCTCCCAAACCTGGAAGTTCTGCTCTGCTGCGATTTCCCATCCGCGTTTCCAGCTGTACTTGTCTGCATCTACGAGGCATACACACTAGGACTAGCTTCCAAGCGGGCGTGGACCAGCCTCCAGGGTCGCCTGCAGTTCTGAGCGGGACCGCCAGGAGGCGGTGCTTCCCGCAGGCGGTTCCCAAGCCAGGAGGGAAACCAGCCACCCCGCCTGCCGGGCAGTGACCCCGCCGCACAGCACGACCTGCAACCGAAGCAAGGACATTTTATGTGGGACAGAATATGCCACTTTCTGCTTACGGGTCCTCAAGGCACAGCCAGATGGAACACCCCACTCGTCCGGGCCCACCGTCCTTCGTCGTCATGCCACTTTTCAGAGGGTAGAGCATTCCTCTCTTTCACTTAAAAAAATCTTTTCAGGGGCACCTGGGGGGCTCAGAGGGTTAAACCTCTGCCTTCGGGTCAGGTCATGGTCTCAGGGTCCTGGGATCAAGCCCCGCATCGGGCTCTCTGCTCAGCAGGGAGCCTGCTTCCTCCTCTCTCTCTGCCTGCTTCTGCCTACTTGTGAGCTCTGTCAAATAAATAAATAAAATCTTTTAAAAAAAATCTTTTTAAGCTGATGTTCTGAAGTAACTGTTCTAACACAAAGGCAAAGTGGTACAGAAGCAGGGAACAATCCAGAACACACCGGCAGGCAGGGCACGATTTTCTGCCCCACTGCCCCCCGGGGAACGCGGCTACACGCTCTGCTATGACGCTCCTTTCCCAGTGATCTGACTTGCTGGCGGCGCCAGGTCAGGTGCATCCATCACGCTCCTCAAAGCAGGGGGTAGCCCCACGGTGGAGAGAAAGGAGGCTTCGTAATGTCGACGTCCTCGAACTCTGACGATAAAAGGAAGCCCGGACTCTGCAGACCAGTGGGCAGGTGGTCAAGAGTGGCTCTGATCCAGGCAAGTTGGAATGAACAGGCCAGAAGTGGACACTCGTGACCGCAGGAATCTAGGACTGATCTAGATGTATCCATGTGCCTTGGTCTCTTCTTGTGATATTTAATATTCCTTCTGCCACTTAGCACTTTGTTATGTATTCTCTTACTTTTTACGTGCTTTTAGTGCACACCACGTCAAACGGGAATTATGTGTGGCTACCTGCGACACAAGCCGAAGTTCACAGAGGCTTTAAAGAGCTCATGTCTCTCCCACATAAAGGAAATCTGGAGGTAGGCGGTCCAGCGGGACAGTCCCACGGCGGGCGGTCCCACGGGAAGCCAGGTCCTGCCACTGTGGTGGCTTCCACATCGAGGCGCTCTCAAGGCTGAAGATGGCTGCTCAAGCGCCAGTCGTCAGGCTGCCGTCCCAGGGGAGCAGCAGGAAGAAACCCCAAAGGGCCCGTGTGTCCCATTGCAGACGACAGAGGTCACTCTGCAGATGGCGTCCGTCCACATGCTCCCCTGGTTCTTCAGCTCGCGCAGGCTTAGCACAAACCCACAGCTGTGCGAGCACCGGTCCATGGCGTTCGCCGTTACTCGCTTCCCAAATGACGTACTGGGCACGACTCTGCCTCTTCCTTTGCCCACTGGCCATCCCGCATGGAAATCCCTGCAGGGAAGCGGCTGTAATCCCTGCCCCCTTCCTCTCACCGTGGTACACTCTCCCTTGATGCCCACGGTCCCTCCGATGGGCATTCACGACTCCTAGTGTTCTCCCGTGACACTGGGAAGCCGGGGGCGGGGGGGTATTGTCGATTTGCAGATACTGGCGGACTCATTTCCAGAGAAGCCATCCCACTTTCTATTCTACCAGCGCGGGCTATTTTGCCTCCAACCTCTCCGTCCACAGCAAGTCATAGTCTCTTGAAAGTCTGGCTGGTCCGGGGCCACAGAGCTGATTTCTATTTCCCTTACTCCAAAGGAATTTGGGCACTTTCGTGTTTCTTAGCCATTAGAATTTGCTCTCCTACAGACCTCTTCATGAGATTGTCCTGTTTTTCTGATGGGTGCTCTTTTTGACAACTTTTTAAGAAGTCTCTTCATAGCGTGTTAATCCTTTAACATCTCCGTCACAAATACCCTTCCAGTCTACCCACTGAGCGGTTATGGCATCTTTGCATACGAAGTGTTTTAATGCTTAAGCACATTTATGTCTTCTTGAATAGCTTCTGGTCTTGCCATCCGGGTTAACCAGGGTTCCCCTCCATCTACGGTGGTGTTCTATCCTCGGGCATTTATTCACTCATATAAATTTTAATATATTTTTATCCAATCCCAAAAACAGACCTCCTTTGGACCCTAACTGGGACTGTATCACATTTGCATATTAACTCATTTTTATGCTGTATTACCTTCCTAAATACGCTTTCACACCTGTGCAGATGTCTGCAAGATTTCTGTTTTCTTCATCTGAGTCCTTTATTCTGAAATATATTTTTTTACCACATACATGAAGTGTTTGACAGGCTCTTACTGCCACAGTGGAGAAAGCGAATGACTTTTGTATCTTGAGCTTGGTTCCAGAAGCCTTACGTGGGCTCGCTGTGCCCACCTGCTGAAACAATTTGGTTTATGCCAAACTGGGAGTCTGGAGTTTCCGTGTGTGCTGGGCAGAGGGTGCCGAGTGACCAGCCTCTGATAAAGCCCTTGGGCTCTGAGCCACCGACGAGCTTCCCAGGTGGACACCACTCCTCAGACGCGGTGACCACACATGTGACATGCGTCCAGCAGGAGAGGACGCTGCTCAGACTTTCGCACCTGCTTTTTCTGGACTTCACCCCCGAGCTGTGCCTACCCCGCCCCCCACCGATTTTTCCGTGTCCCTTCACCACGATACATCTCAGCTGTGAGGACAACCACACGCAGAGCCCTGGGAGAACTAGTGAATGACCAAACCTGAGGAGCTCTTAGGACCCAACACATCGTAGCAGCAAAAACAGCATTGCCTCTTATCAGCGTTGCCTCCTGTCTACTGTCCTATCACTCACTTCATCCTTCTAGAGTCTTCCTGTGTTGCTAGAACCTCCGTCATTTTAAGCAGTAGTGCAGGCAGACATTCCTAATTTTAACTCACACGGTTTCAACATTTTGCTATTTAAGAGAACATTGGCTATTGATTTTGGTTTTCATACTTTTCTTTCATCAAGAGTGCATGCGTGCATGTGCACAAGGGAGAGCACGGCAGAGGGAGCGGCAGAGGATCTCAAGCAGGCTCCCAAATGTGACGCCGTTGCCCTGCGGAGACCTGCCCCCGCTTCTCTTCACGCTGGCTGCTGTCTACTGACGTTACTTCACGCAGAAACCCACCCTGATCCAGCTCATAAGAGGCAGAGCCTACGATGAGGCTCCTGAACCGCATTACGGAACCCACCCAGGGGCAGGGCTGTGACCGGAAGGACTCAAATGTCCATCGAGGCGCCCCCACCCCAGCTCCTCTTGTCCCTGCTGCTCTGGGCACAGCGCCTTCAGCCATCACGCTGGCCTTCTCAGCCACAAGAGGGCAGGGGGAGAGGAGAAGAGGGAGAAGGGCCCGACACTCTGACGGCCGGCTTACAAACCTGGAGGGAGCACTGCTCCGGTGACGCAGGTGCCCCGTTCTGGGTCGGGGCGGGCTCTGCTCCAGAGCTGGCGTAAGAGAAGCGATGCTCAGAATGGGGTGTCCAGTACCCCGGGTTCTCGGAACAGAGGGCGCGATGGGAACAAGCAAAGCATTAAATGCTCCCTGCTTCTTCCGTCTCCCCTCTGGCCAGTTCTCCTTCCTTTGACCCAAGGCCCCAGCCTTCCTGGGCCTTTCTTCCTCAGCAGGACTCCAGGGCCCTGTCCGTCCCCCAACCTCCTTTGTCACCCGACTCTCCACCTTCTCTCAGAGCTCAGCTGCAATGCCACACCTTGGGAAACTTCCCAAGCAAACCTCCCCACACACCCCACCTCCTCCGGGTCACGGCCGGGCCTCCGTAAGAGCTCCCGCCACACCCTCTACCTCGAGGACAGCACAGATCCCGTCCCTTCTCAATGGTCCGTGTGTCTGTCTCCCCATGGTACCGTGGGTTTGTCTAGGCAGAAATCCTCTTTCTTCTGTTTTAGCTGTAGTACCTCTAACTGGGGCCAGTAGGTACTCGAATGTTGAGAAAGCTGTCCTTTCCTAACATTACTTACGTTGATAATGATTTGCTTCTGTACTTCACCGTGAACTGCTGTGACAACAAAGCATTAAACATTTAATAAGCCACCCTTATATCTCCGTGTGTCTGTCACCTCCATGGCAGGGAGCCCAGTGACAGAGAAGAAGGGGGCTGCCAGCTGCCTGGAGGGAAGTACACCGAGGCCCACAGGTCAGGGCCACAGGCCACCCAGGTCAGAGGGCCTGGAATACATAAGATCGCCTCCGGACGCCTCTCCTCTCCGGACGGTCGCGGGCAGGCCCCCCTGCGCACAGCCCCCTCCCCAGGCTGGAGTGGGCTCCAGTCCAACTGTATTTGAAGACCATCTGTGTGTCAGGAATGGCAGATCCGGAGTGAATACAACACAGATCTGACCCTCAAGAGACCTATAATACAACGTGAAACTCCTCTCTTCCGAGGCTTCGCACTTACTCAGGAGCTGGGTTGCTGAATATGACCCAGAAAAAGCAACCCAACACGGACTGTGGCCTAAACGAACCATTAATTCTGGTGGCATAAGCCAACGTGGGGGTCCCAGGGAAAGAGAAAGTCAGTTCTGCCCAGAGATTTGTGGAAAGCCATGTAGTGGAAGGGAGGCCTCCAGGGTAAGGGGGGGATTTCTGGGGGGGGGGCACCAGGGGCAGTCGTGGGTCCAAGCAGAACGGCATGAGCAAGGAGGGAAATGTGCAAGGACAGGAACTTTTCAGATGGTGAGAAACAGCCTCGTGTGGCTGGACCCAGGCTGTGGGGCCGAGCCACGGCAGGGCCATGGAAGACGGGCCTGCGCTGGACCTGGAGAGCCTCCCGGGCCCGCAGAGGCTGAGGCGCAGAGGGTGACAGGCACAGAGGGACAGAAGTGAGCCAGCTGGCGGTGGAGGGAAGGGACAGCAGTTAGAGATCAGGCGGGGACTTGAGCTCCCAGACACCAGGACTCCGCAGTGCCCACCCAGCCGTCCCGACAGCATCTTGACAAAGTTTCTGTGTGTGTGTGTGTGAACTTGAAGTGTGATAATTAGCACTGAATTACTAATTCCTCGTTTTCACTGAGAAAGCATTTTTAAAAGTATTCCCCACTCGATTTTCTAAACAAAGTACTTATCTCTCATTAGGTCAGAGACTTAGGCGTTGGGGGAACGTTGGGGAAGCGGGTCCCATCTCTAATTTTATCAGTCGGAGCTTCTGCCACTGTGGACGCCCTGTGGAGCCATGTTTTTCCTCCTGTCTCAAGTGTCATGAGCATGACTATTCTAGTCACTTTTAGACAGGAGCAACTGCCAGCGAGGGTGACATTAGGGTCATTCCTACCAGGCTCACTTTTTCCAGGTAAACTGTAGCAGTTTTCAACGTCATCAACTAGACGTAGTTCTTTGTCTGTCTGTGATGCGTTTTAACAGCCTCCTGTATCTCACGTTCGGTGCTCTACCAGCAACACACCTACGCATTCCATCACGGACCGAGGCTGTGTCCACTCTGGCTGGCCACCGGAAGGCTGCAGCAAGGGCCAACAGCACGGCGCGTGTGCCTCGGCAGGACCGGAAACAAGGACACCGCTGAGTCTCAGAACAAGAAGGCCGCCGCTCCCTCCTCTCACCACAACCAAACAAAAGCCACAACTGGACAGCAGGGCCTGCCCACCCCCCTCAAAGGACACACGGTCCCCTCCTCAGAAAAGCAGCAGGAGGCATCTGGCCTCAAAAACAGCAGCTCTTACACAACCCTGAGTTCCTGCCACCGGACAGCTCTGTCAGAGGACGCTGGGGTGCCCGTTCCTCCACGACCACGCCGCTCAGGGTGTAACGTCCACCTCAGAAACTACCCAAAGCAACCACCGGCCGAGTCACGACGCACAACCAGGGATCCCGCAAACCAACGACTGTCAGCATCGAAGTCCCAGTCCCCCGGCCTCGGCCTCCGTGCAGAAGGCGGTCTGGAACAGCAGGTTCATGGGGACCAGAGGCAGGACTTTGCTGCCCGTGGAGTGACAGCACACGGAATCAGGGCGGGACACTGCTTAGTCACGGTGTACGACCCTCGGAGTACGCTGTTTCCATTTGCTACTATTTTTGTCAAGGATTTCTGCGTCGATATCCGTAAGAGCTTTTGGTCTGCACTTTTCTCGTGGTGTCTTGGGCTTCGCTGTCTGGGTGATGCTGGCCTCCTGGGAGGTGCGAGGACGTGTTCTCTCCTCTTCGTTGTTTGGAAGAGTCTGAGTAGGACCAGTGCGAACTCTCCGCCCACGTTTCATAGAACGTTTGGAAGGGAGCCATCTGTTCCGGAACTCTGCTTTGCTGGGAGGTTCTGATGACCCGATCTCTTTCTTGTCAGAGGTCTGCTGAGGTTTCCTCTTTCTTCCTGACTCAGTTTTAGCAACTTGTGTGTTTCTGAAAAGCTGTTACCTAATTTGCTGGTGTGTAACGGTTCTCAGTATTACCTCATAAGATTTTTCATATCAGTGAGGTTGGGAGGAAGGTCCTTGCTTTCATTTCTGATTTGTTACTTGTGTCTTCTGTTTTCTCCTCAGCAAGCTAAAGGCTGGGCCCCTGCCTAACTCCACATACAAACATGAGCTCAAAACGGACGGACGACTTAATATGAAAGCAGAACCAATAAAACTCTTAGAAGACGAAAGAGGAGTAAACCTTCATGACCTCAGATTTGAGAGGCGTCTTCAACATCAAAATCATGAACAAAAGAACAGCTACAACCAGACCTCTTCAAAATTTAAGCCCTTTTGTGCATCCAAGGACATTATCAAGAGTTCAAGGACACAACCACCTGCTCACCATTCACCCCAACAGTTCCTGGCACTGCTCCACGGTGGCCTTACTGCGGCGCCAAGGAAGACTGAATGTCTGTGGAGGCAGGAGCCAAGACGGCGAAGTAGCGGCTGAGACGACGCAGGCAGGAGATCGGCTGGACGGCTTATCAAACCATTCTCAACACAGGAGATCTAAGAGAAGAGGAGCAGCAATTCTGGAAACAGGAAATCGACCACTTTCTGGAAGGTAGGACCGGCGGAGAAGTGAATCCAAAGCGACGGGAAGACAGACCGCGGGGGAGGGGCCGGCTCCCAGCCAGCGGCGGAGCCACGGAGCACGAAATCGGGACTTTTAAAAATCTGCTCCACGGAGGGGCATCGCTCCAGAGGCTAAATAAACCAGGGTGAAGCCCACGCGGGGTCAGCGTGGCCCCAGGTCCCGCAGGGTCACAGAAGGAGCGGGGGTGTCTGAGTGCCGCAGAGCTCACAGGTATCGGAGCGGGGAAGCCGGCCACAGAGACGGAGGCGAGGAGTGAGCACTCAGCTCGGGGTTACCTTGAACCACAATCCATGGCACAGGCCACTGCTCTTTGAGTGGGGACCCCACAAAAGGCAGATCCGGGGAGACCGCTGGAAAAGCGCAGGGATCTGCTGGGTTCAGAGGCTCCAGGCGGGGCCGTGTGCCAGAGACAGAGACACTCAGTCCCAGGCCGGGTGAGCTCGGAGCGCGGCCGGAGGCCAGGGAGACAGGAGTGATTGGGGCTTTTCTCCGAGGGCTCAGCGAGGACGGGCCCCGAGCTCCCGGCTCCTCCGGGCTGGAGATTGGGAGGCCCCCATTATCATTCCCGTCCTCCGGAGCTCTACAGAAAGCGTTCACGGAACAAAAGGTCTCGAAAGCGAACCCAAGCGAACCCGAGCCCGAGCGGATTACTTAGCCCGGCCCCTGGCAAGGGCGGTGCAGCTCTGCCTCCGGTAAAGACACTTGAGAATCACTACAACAGGCCCCTCCCCCAGAAGATCAACAAGAAATCCAGCCACGACCAAGTTCACTTACCAAGGAGAGCAACGGAATTCCAGAGGAGGAGAAAGCAAAGTGCGGAATTCATGGCTTTCTCCCCATGATTCTTTAGTCTTGCAGTTAATTTTTTTAATTTTATATTTTTCTTCTAAATTTTTTTTTACTTCTATCCTTTCTTAATGTTTTTTAACTAGTTTATCTTAATACTTTTCATTAAAAACTTTTTTGAACCTTCATTATTATAGTCATATTTTATCTTTCGTTGTATCTAACTTTATTTTTTGTATACACATAGGAGTTTTTTCTTCTAAAAAAATCTGGGATACAACTTCTTCTAATAGATCAAAATATACCCTAAATCTAGCACAGGGCTTTGTTCTAGTCTCCAGCCTGAACAAATTCTCTCCACTTTTTCTTTATTCTCCCAACCAACGTATCTTATTAACTCCTTTTTTAGAAATTAAAGAAGTTTTTCATCTTTATACTCATATTCCATCCCTTCATTGTGTTTACTTATATGTTTTTCATCCTTTAAAATTTTGGGAGGTAGTTTCTTCTAAGAGACCAAAATACCCCCAAAATGAAGTGGGTGGCCCTGTTTTATTCACCAGTCTAATATATTTTTTTCTTTTTTAAATTTTTTATTTTTTTTCTTTTTTAAATTTTTTTTCTGAACTTCCTTTTACCCCCTTTCTTCCCATGATTTGGGGTCTCTTCTGATTTGGTTAAAGCACATTTTCCTGGGGTCTTTGCCACCCTTTTAGTATTTTATTCGCTCCTTCATATATTCTTATCTGGATAAAATGACAAGGCGGAAAAACTCACCACAAAAAAAAGAACAAGAGGCAGTACCGAAGGCTAGGGACCTAATCAATACAGACATTGGGAATATGTCAGATCTAGAAGTTCAGAATGACGATTCTCAAGGTGCTAGCCAGGTTCGAAAAAGGCATAGAAAATATTAGAGAAACACTGCCTGGAGAAATAAAAGCCCTTTCTGGAGAAATAAAAGACCTAAAATCTAACCAAGTTGAGATTAAAAAAAGCTGTTAATGAGGTGCAATAAAAAATGGAGGCTCCTAGGATAAATGAGGCAGAAGAGAGAATTAGTGATATAGAAGACCAAATGAAAGAGAATAAAGAAGCTGAGCAAAAGAGACAAACTACTACTGGACCATGAGGGAAGAATTCGAGAGATAAGTGATACCATAAGATGAATCAACGTTAGAATAATTGGGATTCCAGAGGAAGAAAGAGAGAGGGGGGCAGAAGGTATATTGGAGAGAACTATTGTAGAGAATTTCCCTAATATGGCAAAGGAAAAAAGCATCAAAATCCAGGAGGTGCAGAGAACCCCCCCCTCAGAATCAACAAGAATAGGTCCACACCTCGTCACCTAATAGTAAAATTTACAAGTCTTAGCGACAAAGAGAAAATCCTGAAAGCAGCCCGGGAAAAGAAGTCTGTAACATACAGTGGTAAAAATATAAGATTGGCAGCAGACTTATCCACAGAGACCTGGCAGGCCAGAAAGAACTGGCATGATACATTCAGAGCACTGAACGAGAAAAACATGCAGCCGAGAATACTATATCCAGCTAGGCTATCATTGAAAATAGAAGGAGAGATAAAAGGCTTCCAGGACAAACAAAAACTGAAAGAATTTGCAAACACCAAACCAGCTCTACAGGAATTACTGAAAGGGGTCCTCTAAGCAAAGAGAGAGCCTAACAGTAGTAGATCAGAAAGGAACAGAGACAATATACAGTAACAGACACCTTCCAGGCAATACAATGGCACTAAATCATATCTCTCAGTAGTTACCCTGAATGTAAATAGACTAAATGCCCTAATCAAAAGACACAGTGTATCAGAATGGATAAAAAAACAAAACCCAACAATGTGCTGTCTACAAGAAACTCATTTTAGACCCAAAGACACCTCCAGATTTAAAGTGAGGGGGTGGAAAACAATTTACCACGCTAATGGACATCAGAAGAAAGCTGGGGTGGCAATCCTCATATCAGATCAATTAGATTTGAAGCCAAGGACTATAATAAGAGATGAGGGAGGACACGATATCATACTCAAAGGGTCTGTCCAACAAGAAGATCTAACAATTTAAATATCTATGCCCCTAACGTGGGAGCAGCCAACTATATAAACCAATTAATAACAAAATCAAAGAAACACATCAACAACAATACAATAATAGTAGGGGACTTTAACACTCCCCCTCACTAAAATGGACAGATCATCTGAGCAAAAGATCAACAAGGAAGTAAGGGCTTTAAATGACACACTGGACCAGATGGACATCAGATATATTCAGAACATTTCATCCCAAAGCAAAGAATACACATTCTTCTCGAGTGCACATGGAACATTCTCCAGAATAGTTCACGTCCTCTGTCATAAATCAGGTCTCAACTGGTATCAAAAGATTGGGATCATTCCCTGCATATTTTCAGACCACAATGCTCTGAAGCTAGAATCAATCACAAGAGGAAATTTGGAAAGAACCCAGATACATGGAGGCTAAAGAGAATCCTACTAAAGAATGAATGGGTCAACCAGGAAATTAAAGAAGAATTGAAAAAATTCATGGGAACAAATGATAATGAAAACACAACAGTTCACAATCTGTGGGACACAGCAAAGACAGTCCTGAGAGAAAAATATATAGCGATACAAGCCTTTCTCAAGAAACAAGAAAGGTATCAAATACACAACCTAACCCTACACCTAAAGGAGCTGGAGAAAAACAACAAAGAAACCCTAAACCCAGCAAGAGAAGAGAAATAATAAAGATCAGGGAAGAAATCAATGAAATAGAAACCAAAAAAACAACAGAACAAATCAACAAAACTAGGAGCTGGTTCTTTGAAAGAATTAATAAGATTGATAAACCCCTGGTCAGACTTATCAAAAAGAATTACAGACCAATATCCTTGATGAACACAAATGCGAAAATTCTCACCAAAATACTAGCCAATAGGATCCAACAGTACATGAAAAGAATGATTCACCACACCCAAGTGGGATTTATTCCAGGGCTGCAAGGTTGGTTCAACATTTACAAATCAATCAATATGATACAACACATTAATAAAAGAAAGAACAAGAACCATATGATACTCTCAATAGATGCTGAAAAAGCATTTAACAAAGTAAGGCATCCTTTCCTGATCAAAACTCTTCAAAGTGTACGGATAGAGGGCACATACCTCAATATCATCAAAGCCATCTATGAAAAACCCACCGTGAATATCATTGTCAATGGAGAAAAACTGAGAACTTTTCCGCTAAGGTCAGGAACACGGCAGGGATGTCCATCATCACCACTGCTATTCAACATGGCACTAGAAGTCCTAGCCTCAGCAATCAGACAACAAAAAGAAATTAAAGGCATCCAAATCGGCAAAGAAGAAGTCAAACTACCACTCTTTGCAGATATGATACTATATGTGGAAAACCCAAAAGACTCCATTCCAAATCTGCTAGAACTTGTACAGGAATTCAGTAAAGTGTCAGGATATGAAATCAATGCACAGAAATCAGTTGCATTTCTTTACACCAACAAGACAGAAGAAAGAGAAATTAAGGAGTCAATCCCATTTACAACTGCACCCCAAACCGTAAGATACCTAAGAATAAACCTAACCGAAGAGGCAAAGAATCTATACTCAGAAAACTATAAAGTACTCATGAAAGAAATGGAGGAAGACACAAAGAAATGGAAAAAACATTCCATGCTCACGGATCGGAAGAACAAATATTGTGAAAATGTCTATGCTACCTAAAGCAATCTACACATTTAATGCAATCCCTATCAAAATCCCAACCATTTTTTTCAAAGAAATGGAACAAATAATCCTAAAATTTATATGGAACAAGAAAAGACCTCGAATAGCCAGAGGAATATTGAAAAAGAAAGCCAAAGTTGGTGGCATCACAATTCCGGACTTCAAGCTCTATTACAAAGCTGTTGTCATCAAGACAGTATGGTACTGGCACAAAAACAGACACATAGATCAGTGGAACCGAACAGAGAGCCCAGAAATAGACCCTCAACTCTATGGTCAACTAATCTTTGCCAAAGCAGGCCATGAGGGGAAGAGAGGAGATCGAGTGTGCTACTGGCTTTTGCAGGAGGTCGTACGTAGAGGTCGCTGTTGTGACGACGGGGACCCCGCAGTGTGGACGCGGCTGCGTGGCTGAGGGCAAGCAGGGATGGGAGCACGTAAAGCGTTTAGTCTGCACCGGTTCCAGCAACAAGTCAATCATGACTACGGTGGAAATCGAGAATCCGGATTTACTTAATACAAGACTTAGCAAAATGCAGGCAATTCCAGACCAAAAAAAAGAAGAGTCAGAATGGTTTCCTTAAGGATTAGAACCAGAGAAACAAAGGAGCTGGGTTTATTTAAGGCAAGCCGCTCAGCACTGTTGAATGCCTTCCCCGCTCACCTAACTGGACCGCAAACAAGCAGGAAGCACAGGGACCCCACCCGGCTCGCCTCGGTGCCCGCCGCAGACCCCGGCCGTGTGAAGGGCCAGTGCAATACCCCGCGTCCTTTCCCACAAGGCACTGCTGGGAAGACAGGCGGAGCACTGACCGTCAAGCTGGACAAACCTGAGACCACTCGCAGGCATCACGGAGAGCTGGGCCGCCGCGTGGTGCTCACCCCCGGCCGCAGCTGGGCAGCGCACTCCCAGGACACCCCACCTGGACCTCTTCAGCTCACAGCTCAGCAAGAACGGGGGCACAAGGGAGACACGGCAACAGCGCGAGGCAGGTCCCAACGGCTCACAGTGACACACACACAGCGCGGGCTCCCCCGCAGTGGGCCCACAAGGCCCAATGGAGTGCTGGCTGGGCCCCCAGTTTACAGAAGCTCCCCGGACTGGAGGCTTCTCAGTGCTCCCACACGAGCTCCCGGTCACCACCCCGTGGACCCCCGGCACACATGCTCTTCGGATTTTCTCACACGCTTCCAACCGCCCAGCTGGAACCCGCCGGCCGAGGCGGACCGCTTTGCTCATGCTTCCACTCGCCCCTGCAGACCCCCACGGCAGCACCCCGACGCCCACGCGAGCCGGCAGGGATCTCCTCCTGTGGGCTTCATGGTCGCTGCTGTTCTTGGGCAACCCTGACCCTGACGGGAGTTCACTCTCACAAACGGGGCCGCACTCCCCTCGGTCAGTTCTCTAAATTCTGAGGCTTTAGAATGAAATACACTGTAATCTCCTAGGACTAAAAACTGCCAGAAACAGAAACTTAGTCTAAGGCTTTTATTGCTTTAACATAAATGTACTAGTTGCCAGGTAATCGGATTTCCAGAATTTAGACTTAGAATTATAACACAGGTAAAAATTTGAAATACACAAAACTGAACTGAAATTAGTTTTACCAAAATTAAATATTTTCCCTCACGGAAAAAAAAATTAGAAACTGCCACATGGTTCTGAGAACCACGCAGC
>PISX010030498.1:0-18646 GCA_004024625.1 Mellivora capensis | reverse complement strand
GGCGGGAGGGAAAGGGTGAGAAGCTTGGGCATGGGATTAGGCCCTCTTAGACTGGATCCACATGAAGGTAGTCAGAAGCCCTGCCAGAAGAGATAGCCTCTCCTGCAGTTTGGGACCGAAGATTGCAGAGTTGAAGTCAGAAGCCCTGCCAGAAGAGATAGCCTCTCCTGCAGTTTGGGACCGAAGATTGCAGAGTTGAGAGGATCCCGAAAATAACAATATGCCTGTGGATAGAGAGGTAGAGAGTTTAGGAGGACAAGTTTCTGAAAGGGATGTGCTCTAGACTGAATATTTTTGTCTCCCCGAAGTTTATATGTTGAAACTGAATCTTCAATATGACGGTATTAAGGGGTGGTTTCTTCAGGAGGTGATTAGGTCTTAAATTGGATTACTGCTCTCATATAAGAGACCCCTGACAGCTTTTTAGCTTGACTGCCATGTAAAGACAATTATGAAGAGACCATGAACTAGGAAGCAGTCTCTCTACTAGACACCAGATCTGCTCAATGCTTTCATCTTGGACTTCCAGCCTCCAGAGGTATAAGAAATGAATTTTTGTTGTGTATAAGCCACCCAATCTATGGGATTTGTTATAACAGCCCAAACAGATGTAGAGGGGTTATTAAGCCAGTTGGAGGTGAGAGGAAGCAAGGATAAATTATAGAAAGACCATTAAGACAAAGATAGGATTTTGCTAAAGTTTAGGTAATAAAGTAAAAAGTGAAACATTAATCGCAATTAAGATTGGGGCCAAAAGAGGTATGAAAACTACATAGTCTAAAACATAGAGAAGCACTTTGTGTGTAGGGGGGCAAAACAGTCTTGGAAGAGGAGGAGGAAAATTTGACACAGATCTGGGAAATAATACAAAATTAAATATACATAGCCTTCTCAGCTAAAATTAATGAAGGACATAACTGCTTCTAATATCTGAAGGGTGTTAACAGGAAGAAGGGAGCATAATTACTTAGCACCATACCAGTAAACATAATTAGGAATAATGGTATGCAATTAAGAAAAGAAAAATTTAGTCACAACATCATGAAAGTTCCTCTGTGCTAGTGACATCTATTAAACTATGGCATCATTTTCCAAAGCAATTGAGAGAAGTCCTGTTCCAGGAGCACACAGAATAAATGAAATTAGGCTGCAAAAAGAACACCTCATAATGTCAAAAAGAAAAAAAATTGATGCTGTAGAAACATGAATAGGTCTGAATCACTGATTTTATTTCTTAGAACTGGAGCCTCAGGAGGATTAAAGTACCAGGGTTTCTTTTGTTCTCTTTCTTGCCGTGTGTGTACCTATGAAAACCAAAGCACTGGCCCAACAGTCGTTCCCCGGCCCCTACCCATCTCAGTGCAGGGCGTTCCCCATGCTTCTAAGGTGAAAACTGGCAGTGGAAATAGCACTTTTAAGGCAATCAGAGTGTTTAGTATTCTTTTCTTCTATCTGAAACATCGTGGTGAACTCCTTTTAAAAATAGATGGGGATTAAGTAGCGATCTGTTGCTGGATAAAAGAAGGGCAAATAAGGGTGACTGGTCTCAGCTTTAAGATTCCAAAGTGGTTACCGCAGAAGTAGCAGAAAGTACAGGAACGCAAGGCCTATTAGGGAGACTTCAGGTTGTTAAATGGGAGACTAATGGTAGGGAGAAAAGGGTAAAGGGACTTGAATAGTAATTTTTTATAGTCTAGTTTTAAAAAATTGCCAATGTTCCAATTTAGTCTTGATGCTTTAATAACTCATAAGACATGGAAGCTTCAGAAGTGAGCCTGTGTGTTGAAGGAAGAGCAGTGGACTGCTGTGTAAATATTCTCCCACTGATGAGTATGAAAGTTGCCCTTCCTCCCCACTTTCCTTTGTGATGCTGATGAGAGAGTGACCTGATAGCTGCATGAATTATGCATTTTCAGAAGGCAGAGCTGCTAGGAATTGAAGAAGAGAGTGCTTACTTTATATTGTTTTGTGCTTTTCCTACGGTATCTGCGTAGGAAATTGGCTCTGGTTAATTTATGAGGGAGGCCGTCTCTGTTTAATATCCAGAGCACAGGCAGTTCTTCTTCACACCTTGATTTCCAGAGAGTTTAGGGTATTTCTGGTAAGCCAGCTGATCTGTGTCTCTTCAAAGGCGTAAAAGGAGATCAGAATTGGTTATGAGTTGGGTAAAACTAGAAGTTGTATTTCCCCCTCAAGTGGCTTTCCCATCCAGAATGTGATTGTGTTTAAGCTCTGCATCTTCAATTTAGTCATTTTGGTGAAGGCATAATTTACTAATGCACCCTCTTCGTATCTAAATAGTTTGTGGCTAATAATAATATGTATGTCATGGGATTCTTATACGGATTAAATTGGATGAGTTAATGCTGAGGAGGTGCTTAGCATAGTGCTTGGTGCATAGTAAAGATTCAATAAAAACTGGCTATTTTATTATGAGGATTATGATTATGACTATGACTATAATTATTACATTACCTGCGTAAAGTAACAGCCTCACAGTGTTTTAATGCAACAGCAATCATTGACTTGTGACTTCTTCAGCAGTCAATAGTGCCCTGAGAAATAGGAGACAAGGTAGGAATATTTTCGTAAGGATCTGAGATGACCAATATGGAGAGCCCTAAAGGCTGTTTCCTCCTTGCTTTGCTAGATTAGCCAAGAGCTGACCCAATAGGTTTTAGCTCAACAGCAACAACAACAAAAAACCTAGGCAAATTCCAGCTATAGGGTTTCATGACCCTACCTTTTAAATAAGGTAATTTCCTGAGTTTTGCTCCAGATAACCTTATATCTGTACTGCATGGCATTAGTAGTGTGGGTCCCTAGATGTTTTGCAGAACAGTTTGGGTTAAGAAAGGAATACAAGCTCTTGGGTTTTTCAAGAGCACTGTACCCTGTAGAAAAAGAGTGGCCAATGGAAAGGACTCAGTACATGGAAATTATTAACTTAGCATAAATTTCACAGTTTTACCTGGCCCTTATTATATGTAACATTAGTGCTAACACAGTAGCATTTTCCAAGGAAAGTTGATATATGAAATCTTAACTCAGTTTCTCTTTTCCTCTAATCTCTCTGCCCTAATGCAGTTGATTCATTTCCACTCCCTTTAATTCAGTTGTCATCAAAGAGGGCACTAAAAATTTTGATTAATAATTAGTTCTTCTGATCAAATTGTTATTATAGTCTTTTAAAATATTACACACAGAAGCATATATTACTATTGTCTATTTCAAATTAGAAATTATCTACCACTAATTAGAAATAAATGACACACTATTAAAGGATTAAATATTATGAAGTCATATTAAATAAAAAATCAAAAAATGCCAAAAGAAGTCCCCAACCAAAAAAAAAAAAAGTAAAAAAAAAAAAAGAATCAATGTGATCTAATATCTTTAAGTGTATCTGAAATAGAGGGAAGAAATCTTTCTTTCAAAAGATTGCTAAAACAGAAAATAGAGAAATAAAACCACTCCCATCTGACATTGAAGAATGCCCATCTCTTAACAGCAAGTATGAAAAATAAGTAGGTCATAAAGATGAGAATGTAAAATGGTATGATATTGGCTCCTTATCTTTAAATGAAATTCTAATTTGACTCTAGCACAAGAAATGGGAATGAATATGGTATGTTTTCCCCTGCGAGCTGTCAGAATGATAAAATGGGATATGCTCTAAATCAGCTTTTCCATGGACAGCTGGTTCATCATCATTAGTATGTATATCCTTATTAATATCTAGGCCACTCAACTATATAAAAACTAGATAGCTGTTCTTTGAAATTTAGCACTGCTCTAATCAATTCCAAAGGTCTGTATACAAATATGCTATAATGAACAAAGAAATATTACTTGTTCCTACTGGTTTCTTCTACAAAGGAAAATATTTTGCTATACCATTCGGCTTTTAAAATATTCTAAAGGTTTCTTTTAATAGTATAGAGTATGCCTGTTTCAAGCCTGCATCTTTGTGTATTTCTTATCCCCTTACCTCCATGAGGAGCTCAACAGGCCATGAGTCAGAATGCTTTTTCAGCTGGCTGAAGTGGCTTGCCAGGGAGCAGAGGTCTTTTAAATTTCAAGTGAACTGGATTAAAATAATTGACTCTAGATCTGAGTTCCTATCTAGAAGTTTAGTCGTATTTTTGTGGTCATTACCAGAATGTGTTCGGAAGTACAAAAATCATGTAAGAGAGCTTAAATGATCAATTCCAACATTCATTAGAAATGCAGAAATGGAAACAAAGACAATAAAATGAATTACTGAAGGATATAGCACAGACCTAGGCCAAGAATTAAGATGAAATTCCCAGGAATCTTCTCTAGTATCATATTGGATTGAGGAGTATGAGAAATGTTTCCTGCTGTTCTTAGCAGTATGCCCGTATGATTTGTGTGGTGTTGCTATTGAATTTCTGGTATCTGGACTCTAAGCATATACAGTGGCTTAAGCACAATAGAAAATTTCTGTCCTCCCTTCCTCCTTCCTTCCTTCTTATTTTTTTCTAAACGAAATGGTAGTTGAGGCCATTCAAATAGGCTATGTGTCACGTGTGCTGCTTTCCTCTGATAAACTTGAAAATCAAATGGATTTTTTTTATTCAAATGCTGTCTTATTTCCTATTCCTAGGTTACAGTTTACTTTTCAAGTTTTAAAGATCCTGAAATTCAGGACTCTGTTCACTTGTGTCTCTGCTGTCAAACCAGGACCTCTTTCCAGAGTTCACCTCTTTATTGTATTACCTGCATATAAGGAGCAAGGAGTACATTAAGCACATAACATTCTAGCTCTTTCTAACTACCTCCCAAAGTAATTGATCTGGAGGGGTGTTCTCTCCTTCCACTGTTACGTTTCAAAGATAGGATTCTTAGGTCTTAAAGATATTTTCTGAGTCCTAAAACTGGAAAGAACATGGGAGAAGAGTTATATACATTTCAAAGGGGCAGGAGAAGAATTTACACAGCTTCTCAGATCTAGCTTCCTCACCCCCTGAAGGAGAAGGAGCAGAGAGAATGATATTGCAAGATGTTTATTGGCCAGAATGGAGCAGGTAGCACTTTTGCTCAGGGTCTACTCACAGTAATGCCAGCACAGGGCTCTTTTATCTTCAAAGGCAGTGAGGTATTGTGGTCTTGCTCTGGTCTGAGGGAAGAGAGAACATGGATTTTGGTGAATAGCTACCAGTTTTCACCACAGAGCGTTCGCCAGGCTCTAGGCCAAATCAACAACTAGATATATGATATTATTTAAATACTCTGACAACAATCTGAGCATTATTAAGTATTTGCATCCTCATTGTATAAAGGAGTTCTAAGGCTTGGAGTAATTAGTAACTTGCTCAAGTTTCACTTTGTATAATCAATAGTGGAGTAACTATTGAAATTGTATCTTTACAACTAAACAGTCGGTGATTTCACTACTCTGCTACACACATACATGCAGAGACACAGAAAAACAGAGAATGTGTATGTGGGAGGATGTGTGGAGGGTGAAAGAGAACAGATGAGTTTTTCCATTTAATTGTTTGTGCCTCATAGTAGATAACTATGTAGTACAATATGAATGGCATTGAGATCAATCCCAAATATTCTGTTACAGATTTCTCTCCACTCCCAACACAATTCTACCTCCCTAGAATGCCTGCCTACCTCCACTCCCATTCTTTCAGATTACCCAATCTTGGTTTGAATAGTGCCACTTTTCAACTCAAAGTAATAAACCTTCAGTAAATCAGGCATGTACAAAACACAAAAGGGATATGATTTTTGGAGCATGAATACGAACCTTGCTTATTTAATCTTTTTTTTCTCAAAAGACTTACACCACTGCAAAATAATGGAAGAGGACATAGAAAAAGGACAGAAAGGAAAGAAAAAGGAAGAATAATTTTAAAAACCAGGGTAGAGAGGAATCCAGAAGGCAGAATAAAAGAAACGAGAAGGAAAATTATGAATTAGATGAAAAGAATACCTAAAAGGGAGAACTCCTCTTTAGTTTGGACTAGACTGTATATCTCAGTAACTTAAAATTTCGAAAATGAAAATAAATGCAATGTTTTAAGGATTTTTAAACTTTTTAAACAACGATGAAAGATGCTGAGTTACTCGAAGGAAAGAGGCATACTTCCCAATATTTCCCTGTTGAACTTGACCTTGGGTGTATTTTATGTAATAGACCACAGTGGATGCAGTCAAACTGTATGAAGGACCTTTATAAATTACATGTGGTGGTTATTTGCCACAGAGTAATGATGTACTGTGGGACTCAAGATAAGGTCCACTTTTTATGTCAAGCCACAAACATTGCTCAAGTTTTCTGTCTCTGGGACTGATTCTCTTATATATGGCTCAGAGATGCTTGCTCTAAACTGCTAAGGATAAACAGAAGAACCTGTTGTAAATGAGAGGCTATAACCATATATCTCTATGTATCTGTCTGTATGCATATACACGCATACACTCACGCACTTTCTCGGTTATTTCTACTTCCGATTCTTTCTATGAAACGTAGGTTTGCTTTTAACAATAAGATGAGTCTGTATTTACAGAAATCCCATGCAATGGAATACCGTGAAGGTATGTTTTAATGGAAACTTAAACATCAATAAAAAAGTGATCTAGAATTGCCATTTGAAAATACTTCACAAAGAAATTGTGTTTTGTAAATACATGTATTTATGCATTCATGCAAAAGTAATTATTGATTAAGCTGGGTTCTAGATGATGAGGAAGCAGTGGAGGCCAGAACAGATAAAATTTTCATAGAATTTTTATCGCAACCCACATATAATTATATGCCTGTGCTTTAAAAAATACACATTTATTTGAGAGAAAAATATGAAATTTGGTAATTTATATGAATATGATTTGTGCCTTATAAAAACCTCACTACAGTGAAAATGATAAGGAAATAAGAATGGTATTAAGCAACAGTTAAAAATAACAGGAAAGACAGCAAAGGAGTTAATTTTTTTTAAAAGATTTTATTTAAGAGCAAAAGAGAGCATGAGTGTGGGGGCAGGGCAGAGGGAGAAGCAGACTCTCCACTGAGTGGGGAGCTCAATGCAAGTTTCCATCCCAGGACCCAGAGATCATGACCTTAGCCAAAGTCAGATGCTTTGAGCCACCCAGGTGCCCCAACAGCAAAGGAGTTTAAATCTCAGTATTTTCAAAAAGGATGGAGGAGTGGTATTTGAATGAAGCAAAAACACGTGTTGTCTGTGTCAGAGGTTGGACACATGGACCCTCCAGGTGGGGAGAAATGTCCCTGCCAAGTTCCTGAAGGATTCTGTGCTTAGAAGTAACGAGTAGGGCAGAAGGCACAGGGAGGAAGATCAGTGAAGACAGGTGACTACTCGGAAGTCTGTCAACAGAAACCTTGGATTTCCAGCACTCTCTGTTTTTCCATGTAGCCAAGCAACTGCCCCACACCATGCCCCAGGAGGTAAGAGGAGCTTTATTCATTGGAGAAATTGGAGCAGAGATAGTCTCAGCTTACAGGCACTGGACATAATAATGTTCCCAGACAGAGAACCAGTTCCAAACTCAGGTTCAGCTATTCACCACTTGAAAACCAATATTTGAGAGACAAGGGGTGGTGGGAAAGGAAAACGGGCTTTATTCAGGAAGCTGACAACCAGAAAAGATGGTGGACCATCTTCTCCAGGCAAGAGCTGGGGAAGAGGGAGGGGGTGCTACATGCAGGAGAAGCAGGTGCCCAGGCTGTGATTTGGCTGTGGCATCGTCCTGTATAGACGCACTGGCATCTTCAGCAGCTGTTTTCACGTGTAGTCAAGCCCTGTCTTCTGGGAGAGTTTGGCTCTTCACTCTGCAGGGCCGGGGTCTATAACTCTGAAAGAAAGTTCTGCTGCAGATCGGAGGACTTAGGTCAGCAAGCAAGGAATGTATAAGCAAGTTAACACTTAAAATTGGCTGGAGTGCTCTTATAGTAGAAGGCAGGAGTGAAACCAACAGTGAATATATAAATAAGTTGGAGCTCCCGGGTGGCTCAGTCAGTTAAGCATCTGACTTCAGCTCAGGTTGGGATCTTGGGGTCCCAGGTTCGGGCCCCCCATTGGGCTCCCTGCTTAGTGGAAAGTCTGCTTGTCCCTCTCCCTCAGTCCCTCTGCCCACTCATGTTTTTGTGTTTTCTTGTGCTCTCCCTCTCTCTCTAAAAAAAAAATATATATCTATATATGAAAAAATATATATTTTAAAGAAAATAGAAATAAGTTGAAATCCATAAGCAGGACTATGGGATCCTCATCCTTCCCTGTTTTTGCTTTCCAGAGTAAAGGTGGCCAGCTATAAGTACTTTTCCTTTTCCTACGAGAGTAAGTGCGTCTTCTCTGATGAATCTTAATTACCTGGTAAAAAGACCTATGACATTTGTGGGTCTCTTGGTTTTTTAGGGCACTCAGAATCTGGTTCTGGCGGTAGGAATCCGGGTCAGGCTCTTCGATGCTCTGTTACGTTTAATCTTTGTAATGGAGATGTGGGCTGGAAATTCTCTTAAGATATCTTCTGGACTTAAATTTTATAATTCCAAGTTTTCCAAAAAGTGAGCCCACAGAGACATCATGCATAGAAAAATGAAAAATTCTGTATTCTTCTTCAATTGCCATCTACCAATTAAACTAGAATTTAAGGTTTGACTTTTATTCCAGGCATTTACTTTCAGAATTGAAATAGAGAGACATCTTCAAAGAAATAATTTTAAGGGTGCCTTGTCTCTTTATAAATTGTCCACATTCAGAGTTCTGAAGACCTGCCATGAAGGTCTGTAGGATAGAGTGAATCGTAACAAACAGATGCTCCCGATTCAAAGTGCAGAGGTCAAGAGAATAGAAAACTAAAAAAAATACTTTGGTTACTTGACCAGATGTGGTTATATGTTTTGTTTAAAGGTTTTTTCCTTTTCTTTTCTGGATACTTAAACGTGTCTCTGGACACTCTATTAATAAAATGCAAATGATGGATTTCTTTCCTATTAATTTCTTTTTTCTTTTATCCCCCGAGGCATATAGTGTATTATTAGTTTAAAATATTTTGATTAAAGCGAAAAGCAATTTTCACAGAAAATTCCATAAAGGTTGTCACTGAAAAAAAAAATAGGTTGCTTTCCCAAATCTTATGAACAGTCTTCTCCTAACTAGTACATTTTCCAATTACGACAGAATAAGTCTAGGTTTCAAAGCTTAAATACTTAACCCTTAATTTTTTTCCAATTTGGTTGAAAATCAAAGAGAGGGAAAAACTCTTGTATAATGTAAAAGATAAGCTCTTATTTTAGTTTTTTGGACATTTTAATTGACACTCATCTTATTCACAACTCCCATAAATTCACAACTGTTAGAATCTTTTTTTTTTTAACTGTTAGAATCTTATCTAATTAGAGATTTCCTGTTGACTCCGTTACCTCATCTGAGGACATCATATAATTTATCGACTCTTTTGAAAGCTGCTTTCAAAAAGACTCTATGGCAAAAAATTGTCATTCTGATGTAAACAAATTCTGCATATGCTGACTCAAATATAGTCATGAGATGGTATGTCCTTTTTTTAAATGAAAAAAAATTTAATTAAAAAAAAAAGCCTCAACCTAGCAGATGGTTATTAACAAAATCCTTAATTGTTCTGCAAAGAGGCATGACACAGAAGATGTTACTTTGATCTACTAAAAATTCTGTTTCTGATCATTGCTTTAAATACAATCTTAGGCTCTTTTTCAAACGCTCGTATAGAACTTCTATTTGTAAGATACTTTCATTTAGCACATTTCTATTATTAATTCCAAGCTTTGATAAGTAATGTTGAATAAGGCTAGGGTACAATTGTATTATCTCACTTAATTTTTGTATTTCTTTTTCCTAGAGCCTAACTTTATACGCAATCATATTTTTCTTGAAATAATCCATTTTAATGGGTGAATTCTTGGTTTGTATATTTATCTACACACCATTTTTCAAGATTCATATCGTTTTTCTCTTGCTTTGTGTACATGGTTAAAATTGAAACACAGTCTTCAGTCCTGATCCATTTTTAAAATTCTTTAAGAATCCTATTAAATAATCTGTGCTATTGATCTTTCACCTAAAGGTGGTTTTTCAGAAATCTCTGTGTTTAGCTAAATTTAGGTGGCTTTTAAAAAAAATATGGTTCAGGGAGTTACCTAAGCTAGGGCCACTAGGGTAATGGCAGACCTGGGAAACTGATTTGTTAGGTAGCATAAATATCCAGAGCTATTACCAGTTTCTTGGTGAGCAGGAGGGATAGGATAAGCTATATAACCAATAGGGCCAAGGATAGTTAGGGGAAAAGTGGGAATAAAACTCAGTGAGGATGGCATCTCAAAGATCCTGGGATCATCACCTTGACCACGTGTCTCACTACAGGGATGCATGGTGACAAAAGATCCATTTATTTATGGATATAAGCGACTTCACTACTCCACTAAATATTATGATTTAAATGGAGAACTTAAATAATGTATGGATATAAGTTTTCCATGCAAATGGAGGAGAAGGAAGAATTATCTAGCATAAACATATATGGAATGTCAGCTGTCTATATTCCCTTTGCTTTTATGTTGATGTAAGAGGCACTCAGGTGACTTACTTTATCCTTCCTGATAACCATTTCCTGTGTTTCCTTGCATATTTCCTCCCTGGCTTTCCTTAATTTATGACTTCAAGTATTAGATAAATGGTATTTGACTTAGTAAATGCTTTTGATTTGATTATTTCTGATGATAAAATTAAGTAAAAAATAAAACTTAGAATTAATGGAAGAGAATAACAACAAACAAAACTACTTCATGGAAACGTCACAAGTAAACATATTTCTATTTTTTGAATGGCCCAGGACTGTAGGGTTTTTTTCCCCAGTTCATCCATATTACTTAGGTTTCTGAAGTAGAATATGATAGTTGATTCATTGTATTTTAAATATGAGCTACTCATCTAGCCTTTCCCCTTGTACTCATTCATCCCTGTTTGTAAATACATATTGGTTACTGCTTCCTTAGCAGAGTCATAGGAACAACTTAGTTATTATAGTGCTCCATGATGGACATTTACTTTCCTACAAATAAAATGGACAGATATTATTGTCATTATTTGGTGGTTAAATTGATGCACAAAAAATAACTCGGGGAGAAGTGTGTAGTTACCTGAAGATCAGGTACTTATGTAGGATCAGGGAATTGAAGCCAGTGAATTTTTTAATTTTAAAATTCTTTTAGCAAGAACATCCCTGTCATGAGATGGATGAAATGAGTGTTGTTTAACACCTTTTACATCGCAAAATAAAAACCATAAGGTACTCCTAAATAGTTCTTTTATATGTTTGCATTTGTCATAATTATATGATTATAAAGTCTTTTTTCTCCCCTTATCCAATGTCAGTGTTCCTTTAGGAAGGGAATGCTTTGATCATTAGTAATCTAATACTTTTCATTTTATATTTTCATTCTGATTTTATATTTACTTGTATAACTTGGTTAATGGGTCTTCTCTGGGTATGCTAACAAGTAGGTTTTCTCATATAAAAGTATAGGAACAGATATTGTAACAGGGCAAGTTTATCAAGGTCTAGAGTGCTAGAGTGAGAGGCCAGATAGGTCATTTATTACATCATAATCATGCCAACACAGGCATATGGGTTCATGCACTTCTATTTCTAATTTTTAGAGAAAGTTACAATGAGGTCAAACAGTGGTAATATACTGTATCTCTGTGCCGCTGGCTCTTACTTGCCCTTTGTAGGGTCTAACACTGGGTGTGCAAAATTCCCTTTCGAAGTCCTCCACCTCACATTACTGAGAGAAGTTTCCACCGGGAATATGTAAGCCTTAAACACATCCTCTCGTCTGCCATGTTTTGCCTTTTTATTTGTTTGTTTTCCTGCATCTTCAGCTATAACTCAGGCCCTCTTTGTAGACATCTGACAATGAAGATAATTTGTTTGGGCAATCCTACGGATATCTTGAATTTATTGTTACCATTTTTATTCTATCCACCACCCCCTCCTATTTGCTCTCCTTTTTAAATTTGGAGTCCATGATTTGTGATGATAATTACTACTTAATAGTACCACTTATTACTGCTTTACAAATATTCTGAAATGTTTTTCCTTTTCCTTCTCTTCAACCAGCAGGGCTTCATGAGGTAAACGTGTGGCTTCTCTATGCTTGAACCTGTATTGTTAAATATTGTTGGAGAAAACAAAACAATACACACACACGTGCGCGTACGCACACACACACACACACACACACACACACAAAACCACGGTGATGTAATTATAAATGCATAATTGTCAATTTTGAAACAAGACTTTCTCCGTAAGCTCATGAAAATCCTATTTTTTCATAGCTTATCAAGCTTCTTACTCTGTATGTAATTTCAGCTGATGCTTTTTCCTTCATAGGGAAGATAGAACCTCTCCTTTGTAAAGGCTCTTACCTTGCTATTGCCAATTTATTTATCTGTAAGCACCTGAGTGCATCTTCTCCTACAGTCTTGAAGAAGAGCAAGTACCCCTTTTCTTATCAAGGCCAGTGTATTCTCCCTCAGTTCTAACCAGATCCACTGTCTCCTTTTCAAGGACTTTTCTCTTCCAGTCATTTCCACTCCGCCCTGAGTCATCTGTTCCTCCCTCCCAAATGAATGGTCATCCTCAGAGTCCATATATGCTCCAGTATCCACCAATATAAATCCTTTTTTTTTTTCATTCAGTCCTCACTTTTAATGAAAATGTTATTTGAACTTGCTGTCTCCACTTCCTCACATTCCTTCGCATCCTGTCTCCATCTAGCTTCATCTCAGAATCCATTTCTGATCTTTCATGGGTAGTCATCAAGGACCCCATGTTGCCAGAATCAATAAATCATCACAAACTTAGTGGCTGGAATGACAGAAATTCATTCTCTAACAGTTTTAATGATCATAAATCCAAGGTGAGACTTAAAGGACTAAAATCAAAGTGTCAGCAGTTCTGGCTCCTTCTAGGGGCTCTAGGATAGAATCCACTCCTAGTGTTCTTCCATTTCACTCTCTGATCATGGTCCCACATCACTTTCCTTTTTCTTCCTCTCATTCCATCATCACAATGCCTTCTACTCTGACACTGTGTCCTCTTGTGTCCCTCTTAGGATCATTGTGATTACCTTGGGCCTACCCAGATAACCTAAGCTAATGCTGAATTTCAAGATCCTTAATCTTATCTGGAAAGTCCATTTTGCAATATAAGCTAAAATTAACAGATTCACGGGATTAGTGCCTGACATATTTGGGGGTATCATTATTCAGCCTACCACAGTGTTCTTGTTGAGGTATTTTCCCTTTAAGTGGTGATTCAGAAACTCAGGGGGTCTTTCTTTTTATCTTTCTGCCTCTGCTATTTTAAGCATGAATATCCCAAACTTTCCCTTCTTTTCTTGCATCAAATAGGAAGGGAGAGAGCATGACAGCTCACAAATGGGAAGTGTTAAGAGATGAGGCCTCTAAGTGACAGTTTCACCCCCTCTCACATTTGATTGGTTAGAAATATTTTATATATCCCAATATAATTGAAAAATCAAGAACAACAAAAATGGGAAATAATATAGCTGTGTGCCCAAAAAGAAGAATAAGCAGATTTGTTGATCTTCTTGATATCTCTGCTGTATTATTTTATATAGTATTTTCTACTATGAAATGATAGTTTTTAATTTATACCACCTTGCCCTGCCCCCTGATAGTGAGCATGTGGACTCAGACCTATTTATTGTTCTATTCCTTTTGACATATTGTAGTTACCATTATCTATTCATGCAAAAATACTGATATACATACTGATCACTTGGGGCGCCTGGGTGGCTCAGTGGGTTAAAGCCTCTGCCTTCAGCTCAGGTCCTGATCCCAGCGTCTGGGATTGAGTCCCACATCGGGCTCTCTGCTTGACAGGGAGCCTGCTTCCCTTCCTCTCTCTCTCTGCCTGCCTCTCTGCCTACTTGTGATCTCTGTCTGTCAAATGAATAAATAAACTCTTAAAAAAATTTAAAAAAATACTGATCACTTATTAGATACCAGGTACTATAGCAGAATACAAGTATCGATTTGGTCTTTGTATCTAAAGAATATTGTTGATCTAATGTAAAGATAGGATTAGAGAGAAGAAAGACTGTACAGTTATCAATTAAAGAATGTTTCAGTAATCCAGAGAAGACATGATGGAATTTGGGGCTAGAGTGGTATGTGGAGGAGAATTAGAAGGGTTTGAGGAGATATGAACGTGTGGTCTGGGGAGGAGTCGGAGTCAGTAAAGTTCTCCTATTATTTAAAAACCAGATGAGCAGTGATTACATTTGCTGGGAAACAGGAATGTCAGGGTTTGGTGGAAAGGATGATGAGTTTATTTTTGGATGCACTGAGAACAAGAAAACCGGAAAACATCCAGATGGATATGCCACAAAGAGTGTTGGACATGGGAGTCTGAAGGTAGGGGGAGAGGTCTGGTTTATAGGTACAGGCATGTGAGTTGGAAGTAATGAAATGATTAGATTAAATGATGAAGGAAAGTATACAGAAGAAGAGAGGAAGCCTCAGGACAAAACTGAGGAATGATAATCATGAAGAGTAGGACTGATACATTTTTTCTGCATAGAGGTAGACAGTAAATGTTTTCAAATTTTGTAGGCCATATGGTCTCTGTTGTAACTACTCAGTTCTTACATTGCAATGTGAATGCAGCCATAGACAACATGTTAGTACATAAACAGGGCTGTTCGTTTTTTAAAATGAAATTTTTTTTAACACAGCCAGGCCAGGTTTACACAGTTACAAGCCATTGGTCAAGAAGATAGGAAAGAGCTGGTAAAGAATAAAGGAAAACCAAAAGGGTATGATATAGCAGAATACCAGGAGAAAGAGTGCTTTAGGATGGGGGTAGTCTAGATTTTTAAATATAATAACAGAAGGTGTAAGACTTTCAGATCAATGTAACATTCTTTGCCTAGTAGGGGACTTTAATCACATTATATCCAAGAATAAGTCAATAACTTTTGGCTGTCCTTTATGCAGAACTGGAAACCTAATTATCCCTGAACTTCCATTTTATAAAACTTGTTAATGATAGATTATTAGGGACATTTAAAAATTGTTTTAATTCTTTTTAAAAAATTCTTTTTTATCTATTACATTAAAAAGAGAAAAGAGTCACAGTATCTGTTTAGACATACTTTGTATTTTAGCTTAAGAGCTCACAATAACCTCTTTGGTTTGTCAGGTCTTGTCATTTCTTGCAAAAATACAGAAAACAATATATTTTGCAGGATTTTAAATTGTTATTCATCACCTATCTCTGGCAAGGCAGGTGGGCTACCTAAGTATTCCCTAAGTCTATGTAGAGCACTCTGGAAACAGTGTGCACCCAGGTGCAATCCACATACACAAAACGTACTCAACGTGGCAGATATGTGTGGTTCCTTCTGTAAGCATGAGCTGTTATTACATATTTCTAGACTTCTTTTGTGAGGGAATGGCATGGATAGCAACATGTCTTTGGATGTACCCTGTATTCAGTTTGAGCCTTCTGCCTCCTTTAGGACTTTGGAGTTCAGATATTTTCTCAAGCTATATTGGTTTCTCCTCTCTTACTGTCCCTAATGTTTTGTTCTAAAAGTACACATCCTCATCTCACTATTTTTACTTCTTTTTCTTTCTTTCCATAGCTAAAAAACACTTATATGGCATAGAAGATTACTCTAGTCTTTTAAAATCCATCATTTGATTCATTTCAAGATTGACAGGATTATGTTTATAAACAATTTTCATAGAGTCGGTGCATAGCATGTTTTCTGAGCCTTTACATATCAGTCTAATTCCAGTACCTTCACAGAAAAATGATAGCTTCATCGAGTATGTATTTTTAAAACTTTCTTCATACTCTTTTCTGTCCTTGCCCCTGTTAAGCATCATTTGACTGTTGTTTTTTTCATTTGGATGTATATTAGATGCTTAAGGTTTAAATTTCATTCTTTTGAAAATAGCCCACCTGTTTTCTCTTTTTTTGACCCCTTTAGAAAATTATTCTTTAAACATGCACTCAAAAAAGATTTATCATCATGTTTTGTTGATTTCTAATTTTAAAATGCTTATTTTGTTCCATCATTTTAATGTCTTTATCATTTTACTCTGCATAACTGATTGTGTTTTCTGTGTTGAGATTCTAATTCTTTAAAACTTCTAATAGGCAGATTGAAACCCAATTTAAAATTTTAGTTTCAGTGGGAGAAAGTGGAGCTGAGATTGTAGGAAATTTGGAGTTATATTTTCCAGTCTCTGCAGCCAGCAGTCTCCACTATGTCCTGGGAAACATATATCAAATGGAGTTGAAAAGAAAAAAGGAGTATGCAAACAACTGAGCAAAATTAGGCCAGCTTTCAGAGTTGGAGAGAAATACGTGGATCCCTGAACTGGAAGAGCCAGGCTCTCGAACAGACTGCAGATCAGTGTGGGTGTTCAGAACTGAGATGATACACTCTGCAAGAAAAGGAAACGGCATCAAAAGTGAATGGGAATAGGTCCTGACAAGATGGCGGGGAACTAGGAGGAGGCGCTGTTTCAACCTGTACCCTAAAGTGAGCTGATTACCTACCAAGGAACTCCTATCACCCATGAAATCAGCCTGAGATCAGAATTATACATGTCTGGATCTCTACGGGGGCAGAAGACGCCAGTGGGCAGTCTTTTTGTATGTCTGTTTTTGCTTGTATACTTCACAAATCTTACCTTGGGGCCCATTTGGGCTGAACCTTCTCTTTTATCTTTCTTTTTACTGTCTCTCTCTCTCTCTCTTTGTTTTTCTTCTTTCTCTTTTTCTTTTTTTCTTTTGTTTGGGTGGGGACTCTTGATTGCTCAGAAGCGTTCCAGGGTGCACCTGGATTGCACCATGGTCGATACATCCAGCTACATCCGTTCAGCCATCTCTCACCAAAATGACTAGGAGGGGGAATGCCCAACAGAAGAAAAATTCAGAGGATGGGCCTTCTGCAACAGAGCTAAAGGCTACCGACATAGACAATATGTCAGAAAGGGGATTCAGGCTAACAACTATCCAGGCAATAGCTAGGTTGGAGAAAGCCATGGATGACCAAACGGAATTGATTAGGGCAGAACTGAAAGCCACCAGGGATGATGTTCAGAATGTTAGGGCAGAACTGAAAGCCGCCAGGGATGATGTTCATAATGCTCTCAATGAGTTCCAATCTAATCTAAATTCCCTAAAAGCTAGGGTAACTGAGACAGAAGATAGAATTAGTGATCTGGAGGACAAACGGATAGAGAGAAAGGATCAAGAGGAAGCCTGGAACAAACAACTTAGAAGCCACGAGAACAGAATCAGGGAAATAAATGATGCCGTGAAACCTTCCAACCTCAGAATTATTGGAATCCCTGAAGGGGAGGAGAAAGAAAGAAGTCTAGAAGATATAGTGGAAGATGTTCTCCATGAAAATTTTCCCAATCCCAAAAATGGAACCAGCTTTCATGTACTAGAGGCAGAATGGTACCCCCCACCCCCAAGATTTTAGATTCTCGAAAGTCCTCGAGACACCTGATAGTAAGAATGAGGAATTATAATTGTAGAGAAACTCTCTTGAAGCTCCTAGGACATGCTCCTGGGATCATGACCTGAGGACTTCTAGGACAAAGCTTCTAGGACAAAGAAGCTCCTTACATACAGAGGAAAGCCCATCAGAATAACGTCAGACCTGTCCACAGCAACCTGGCAAGCCAGAAAGGGCTGGCAAGATATATTCAGGGCACTAAATGAGAAAAACATGCAGCCAAGAATACTTTATCCAGCAAGACTAACATTCAAAATGGATGGAGAGATAAAGAGTTTCTAAGACTGGCAAGGCTTAAAAGAGTATGCGACCACCAAGCTGACACTGCAGGAAATATTAAGGGGGGTTCTATAAAAGAGGAAAAATCCCAAGATTATCATTGAATAGGGACTCCTGGGTGGCTCAGTTGGTTAAGCCACTGCCTTCGGCTCAGGTCATGATCCCAGCGTCCTGGGATCGAGTCCCACATCGGGCTCCTTGCTCAGCGGGGAGCCTGCTTCTCCCTCTGCCTGCCACTCTGTCGCCTGTCTCGCTCTCTCTCCCTCTCCCTCTCTCTCTGACAAATAAATAAATTTTTTAAAAAAAGAATATCATTGAACAGAAATATAGAGACAATCTACAGAAAGAAAGACTTCAAAGGTAACACAATGTCAATAAAAACGTATCTATCAATAATCACTCTCAATGTGAATGGCCTAAATGCGCCCATAAAATGACACAGGGTTGCAGATTGGATAAAACGACAGGACCCATCCATATGTTGTCTACAAGACACCCATTTTTGAACCTAAAGATACACCCAGATTGAAAGTGAAGGGATGGAGAAGGATCTTTCATGACAATGGGCCTCAAAAGAAGGCCGGGGTAGCGATTCTCATATCAGATAAATTAGATTTTAAACTAAAGACTGTAGTCAGAGATACAGAAGGACACTACATCATTCTTAAAGGGACTATCCACCAAGATGATCTAACAATTGTAAATATCTATGCCCCCAATATGGGAGCAGCCAATTACATAAGAAAACTATTAATCAAG
>PISX010030497.1:0-18742 GCA_004024625.1 Mellivora capensis | reverse complement strand
CATGATGTGAATAATGAAGATGAATAATGCAAAGTGAAATGCAATACACCATTTGCACATCAGTAAGAGTTTTCCTCATCAGATTGCTTGAGTTTGGAAATTACAGAAAAGGCTATTTAAAATCCAGCCCAACAGTAGCATTAAATTGGAATAGAGGCCAACTGGATATGGAGCCCATGCACAGTGGAGCTATGTTGAGTCATCAGAAGAGAAACAATAATGAAGATTCATATTGAATGGCAACATACATAACAAGTGACTGGTTAGAAAGATACCACAGACAGCAGGGAATTTTCTTGGTTCACCCCGGGAACACATTTTGGAGGGGCTGTAAACCTAATATTTGAGCTAGCATTTTCAAAGAGTTGGAACTAAAAACTTGAAGAGAGTTCTTGATTATGAGCAAGACTTTTCCTGACCTGTGAGCTTCTTCATTATAATTTGGTCAAGCACTTCAACAAGGTCATGCTCCCAACGTTCTTTTTATGCTCAGGTGAGAAAAGGGCTTTGATGGCAGAGCTTATTTTAATCTTAGTGAGAAAGCCAAGGAATACTCGCTGCGGGGGGAGACTAGAGGTTAAGTCTGTCTTTGAACAAAATGAAAACTCCAAAATCTATTTTCGCAATTAATCATTTCAGTGTCCCATAGACTTATAAAATGATAGCTATCCTCAACTGCTCTTCTCTACATGTCCTTTCAAACATGTAGCATATTCCATAAAGAACATTGCACATCTGCTCTTAAAAGAATTGACTTTAATTGCTGAGCTGCTAATGGGGCGTTTTCTCCTGTTGAATTTCCATCCATCTGCACACTCTGATTATCACATCCTCTTCAGAGCTTGTCTATTTCAACCTCTTTTCCTAAATGACCATCATTAATCCTATCCATGGTCTCTCTAAATATGGGAAATGAATCTGGAGTAATAGCATGCCTGATTATGCTGCCATCTTCCCTTGGGGGGAAAAAGGATTAAAGTTTCAAACTTCCCCTGGGTAGACAAACACTGGAATCTGATGGGGAAAAAAGTCTACTGGCAGCCTGAAATTACAAAGACAAGTTTATTCTTGGTAGTGAATTCTGGACTCTTGGACTCTTATGAGAGAATGTGAAACTGTTTCCTGGAGTACTAGGAACTTCTCTGCAACTTGTGGCAGAGAATTACACAAATAACGTACTCAGGGGAGTCCTCTCATTTTGGAACAGAAAGTACACAGGTCAAGGTAAAATAAACATTATTCTAAATTCATTATATCCTTACATGCCCTTACCCTTAAGCATCATGGACAAATTCTGAATCAACTAGAGTTTGTAAAAGTCACAAACAGAGGAGATTTTACAAAAAGAAAAGGAAGAAGAAAAGAAAACAAACAAAAAAGAAAAGGAAGAAAAAACCCTTTTATCAGCTTCTCTTTGATATGTAGTTTAGTTTTTATGGTAATTGCTAAAGAGAGTATTTCAGGGAAATGAGGTCACCCTTTCATATGCAATTTTCACCTAGATCTACATCATTTCTCTGTAATGATAACAAAAATAATACACTTATACGGCAAAAAGGAAATCTGGAGACTTGTATCAGGGTTCCAATAAGAAAGTATGTTAATGCAGAACTTTGAAGCTTACACACTGTTGGAAGAACTAAGGGAGCAAACATCAGTGAAGCTACTTCCACCAATGCTGGATGCCTGCAACACCAAGGTGGATGATTCTTACCAGTTGACTTGGAGTTTTGGGGAACTTGTCTTCTCTGCTGTGTATCTTTGAGGCCCTTCGTAACTATCACTGAAGAATAATGACTTTTCCTCTATCACCTTCCAAACTTCATGAGAATCTTTCTCATTGGCAGACTCTAAACCAAGAGTTAGGGAAGAGATTCTGGCAAATGGAGTTATAGCTTCTTTCCTTGCAATCCAGAAAAGGACATAGGAAGATTCAGAAATAAGTATTTGTTGTATGAATATACAAGTGCATGAGTAAATGAATAAAAGAATTCTTTTCCTGGCAGTTTAGAGTATTCCCAAGTTATGTGGAAAATAAGAGTGAAAGTAGAACAAGAGGAGAATTTTATTGTATGATTTGAATGTTTAGCAACTGTAAGCTAATGGAGCCCCAATGACTGACTTCATGAAAGGATTCCAACCAGTATGAGCTGGGACTGGCTGTGTCTATAGTTAGGTTCCAGTTTTACCATCTATACTGATTATGATCTTTCTCTGAATTCTGCAGGGATATTGACTTGTTCTTCCCTTAACATACTGAAGTCACAATCCAGTTTTGCTTCCCTAACATTGTTTCCCTTCTTCATCTTGATTTTGGGTTCCCAATCTTTTCCGTCATGTGATATACAGAGCCTTGGGCTATTCTAAAGATGGCTAATACTCCTAAGAATGGATCTTAGCAATTTAACTTTCCAAGGACAGTCTGATTCTTATTTCTTATATGATTTCTTCATGTGCATCAGTAACTTGAAGGATTCTGTTGATTAGTTCTGCAACATTCCTAATGCGTTCATATTTTAATTGGTTTTCTTAAGTCAGCAATTACGTTCTTAAGACATAAGCAACTGATATAGTCCATAGATTGACGGGAAAAAAGCTGTGTTCTAGGTTCTAAATAAAAGGTAATAAAATTTCTAGAAATGTGATTAAAATATCCTGCCACCAAAAAAAGTGACAGTTCTAAAATATAAGTAGTCAATTAATTTTTTAGTGTAAGGAAATATCATTGTTTTAATACTGTAATAATTTTCCATGAAAACTCCACTTATATTTTATTAGTATATAAATTTCAATTAATGCACTGCCTAGGATAAAATATGAATGTACCATAATAATTAATTTCAAGTACCTCTGCTAGATACTGGACGTTTCTGTTAAAACTGTTAAGTGCTAATTACGTACTCCAATAACAATACTGTTGGCCAGGTGTTTTCTGACATTACTTGGTTTGGAGCTCACAGAGGTCATGATATCATTTCACATCACTAGTTTTTCTCTGCCTCGCTAAAAATCACATCAAAACTCATGAACATATGGTACCTCAACAGGAATTATGCTGATGTGCTCTGCACAACAGCCTGGAAATTCAGAAGGTACAAAGTTGTGTGGAATTGTTTCTCATCAACCACAAAAATAGTTGTAACTACCTAGTACTTAGCTGTAGCTAGTACTGGTAATTAACTGTAGCCAATTGGTAACTAGCTCCTTCATTTCTCTTTCATTTAGTACATGGGGTCCAAGGGTTGTTCTAAAATACAGAATTAGACATAGACTCTATAACCAATAATGAAAATTTTGGATTTATTATTTGTTAAAAAAAACCTCATATTTATTTTTCTTAATTTTTTAAAAACAGGAATAGCTATTTTTGTAAGGATGAGAAAAAGGGGATCTGAGAGGTATCATTTGGAAAATGCAAGCAATTATATGCATTTATGAGATACGTAAATTTCTGCCTACATTTATATTTCTCACCATTTGGTTCACATTTATTGAGCATGCTCTTTTAGGCTTCTGTTAAAGAGATTACCAAGGCCACAGGAGCACAGATTGTTAGGAACTGGGATCCCCAAGGGAATAAGTTTGAGCATGAGTAACTTTTTTTTTTTTTTTTTTTTTTAGATTTCATTCATTCATTTGACAGAGAGAGATCACAGTAGACAGAGAGGCAGGCAGAGAGAGAGAGGGAAGCAGGCTCCTGCCGAGCAGAGAGCCCGATGTGGGACTCGATCCCAGGACCCTGAGATCATGACCTGAGCCGAAGGCAGCAGCTTAACCCACTGAGCCACCCAGGCACCCTAACTTTTAAAAGTCTGAGAATGACTAGGACATTGGCCTGTGACCAAGGATACAAAGCTTGGGTGGATCCCCAGATTGAAGGCAGACTGAAAACTAAGGTCACCCAGATGAGCTCATATAAGGTAAGAATAGAGGGGAAAAGAGGCTGAAGAAAAGAGTTCAATTTACATTAATGCCCAGGACCAACTGGGAGCAAAGAAAATATTGAAAAACAAGACAAGTTGAGCAAAAAATGGAACGGGAAAGTTGAATATGACAATGGAGAAGGTATAAAAATAAGACTTTCATGAAAATACTGTGACTGTTTTCTAGAGCCTCTAACTTAATCCATATTATTTGCAGACATCAACTTGTAATTCAGTGCTTATACCTCTAGCAAGATTTCATAGTAGAATGCTTAATAAGAATCTTATTACCCATTGGGTATTACTATTTAACAGTAATTTTAATAAAGTAAATGTCACTATTTATATCTTGAGTACACTGTGATGCATTTTTAGGGATGGAAAATATTTAATTATGGATGTAGAGCTATGCCATATACATATGTATTCACACCCAGAGTAAGAGCGAGACTGTCATTGATTAACTAGTTAAAGTGCAATTAAGTTTCTATGTTTGCTGATTAATTATATTAATCAATATCTCATTAGCAGTTCCAAGCACAACAAACAGGTACTCTCTTAGGGACCAGAGTTGGGGAAGGGCATAGAGTGGCATTAAATGATTAAACATCAAAACCTTGCCCAGATAGAAAAAGTAATCAGCACCTCCAATAAAGCAGCTATTATGACTTCATAGGAAAGGGCTTTTATAGTAGGAAGAGCCAGCTACATCGGGATTTGACTGGAACCATGTAGGTTTTTATTCTTCTTAATGAATACTACTGTTGATAAATTTACAAACATCAGACTTTAAAAATGAATCTTACTACTTTAAAAGGACAAACTATTCTCAGAGGAGTTGTGCAACAGGAACTCACCCTGTTTTTAGTATTGTGATGAATTTTGTAAGTATCATTACAAGTAGAAAGAGCACTGGTCCTGAAAATGGGATCACTCATTTCTATTTCATCAGCACAGAACTCCTGAAGGGGAGAATAGGAAATCAGAAATATGAAAGATCCTATGCTATCTCTAACCTCCAAGGGTCTAACTACCCAATCAGGGGCACCTAATTACGTTGTGGTTACCTCAGGATACTATTTTAAATGAACTGGAAAAAGCTCAAAGTTATTGGGGGTTAGGATATGTAAATATGAACAAAATAAATAAATATTATATGATATGGATTGTGTTCCTTTAGCTAAATTATTCTAATACATGTGTTTATGAAATCCAAGGTGAAAAGAACTTTTTATAGGTTTCAGATAAAAAGAGTCATATTAACTGGGTGAGCCTGACCTGGACATTGAGTCATTATCTTGGTGCCCTAACTAAGTAAGCAAAGTTTTTAAAAATAGCACCCAAACTAGGACACTTCCCACCTTAAGTGACACAGTACTGTTTGATGTGTATTAAAAAGACAACAATAAGAAAAACTAATGGGAGTGATAATTGTCTAAATTTACAACTATATTTGAAGAAAGTGGATCACAGTTACTATTGGATGTGATCCATTGGCCCTCCAAAAAGGCCAAATCTCTAAATCAATAACCTGACCTATACTAGCCCAAGCTCACGTGGTTGGCATCTCATGAATTCCTCCTGGCTTGCCATGGGTTTTCCTCCTTTGCCTGAGACCCTCACACTCTCCCTGTTTAGTTATGGCTCTCCAAGGCCTGAGCCTGGGCCTGTCCACACTCACTGGCCAGACTTGGGTCTGCTCTTAGCTTCCTGGCAGGCAATCATGCTCCATTTCCAAGGTCTGGCCAGGTGATTCCCAGTTTGGTTCTAGGAATGCCCTCACCTTAATTCACATCCAAACTAGAAAATTAATTCCACTTTTGCCACTCAGCTTTCAAGGGCCACATTCTTTTAGTATCTCATTGCACTCGCACTATTAAAATATTTAATGTTATCAGACTCTTGACTCTTCAAGAATTTAGCAAATGCACAGAAAAATGTATGTAACTATCAAGGCTCATCTGTCCTTAATTTAACTTCATTAACAAGCTTGAGTGATAGAATTATTATGCTTTTGTACCCATAAATCCTACCTGGCAATAGCAAAGTACATATTAATTAGACAAAAGCATAATATTGATTTAGATATTCTGCTGCTAACAACCCTTATTTTCCCTACTACTTTGTCAGCATCTGAGTTGTTTTGCTAGTCTAACTTCCAACACAACAGATTGCTTTGTAGTCAGGGAAAAAAGACTTTACAATGCATTTAATGCCATTTAAATAACCCCTTTGTGGTCTTTAAAAATTGGATTCAAACAGCAAGAAAATAATAATGTCTCTATTCTAATTGGCTTCAGGTGCAGCATTTATTTTAAACTTGAACTTCCTTGTACTGAACACAGTAATCGGTTATAAAAAAAGTGTGGAATGATTATCATGGTGGCATCTTTTATTTTTACATCCTTTTAAAGGATAGTTCATCTTGAATAATGCAGATACACCCAGCGGAGGTAGTCTGAAGCCAAACTCCTCTCTCTCAAGGAAATCACACACTAGCACACGTTTAATCGTAGGACTAGATCCTCACATTACCGTCAGAATTCATCTTTCATCCCATCCCAAACAGAAGTGTTTTCAGTTAAAAGACTCCTCTGTAATTATAAGCCAGTTAAACAGACTGATATTCAAAGTGCTTGGAGAATGGTTGACTCGGCCTAAATGTCCTCCCCTGCATAGAGAGGAGCACAAGGTGGTTGCCATTCTCTTCTCCATTGTTCTTGCCATCAGAACTGGAGATCACCCATACTCACTCTCACTCTTTCAGGCTTAGAACATGTGTCCCAGGCACAGATAGGGACAGTGATCTTTCACTTTCTTTTTTTTTTTTTTCTTTAAGATTTTATTTATTTATTTGACAGACAGAGATCACAAGTAGGTCTTTCACTTTCTTATATTAACCACTCTTTAACCTCTCACTTTCCAAACACAAAGAAATAGCATTCCCTCCATTCCTCTTGTAAATAATGTGTCTGTGAAACTGACATTCTATCTTATATGACAATTCAGAAATACTTCCCCCATAGGCAAGGGGTATTGTGAAAAATAATACTTGAAACTTCTGTAAATCCTTCAGTGAAAAAGTTACATCTATGAAAATAAGAAAGGCAACATTTTTCATAGCAACATTAGAGTGAATACACACGATGATATCAAAGGCTCTTTTTAGGATGCTAGCTAGTGTTGCAAACCCTATACATGTGCAGAGTGGGTGAGTTCACATTGCTAAGGGAACTTTTAACAATCCTATTTTCTGGACTTCCTTGGTTTGACATTAACCAAAATTCAAAAAAAAATCACATGAATTCATTTGGATATATTAGTTTAAATTGTTTGCTTCACCAGTTGAATCTTTTGGCTCCCTTAAACTTCAGTGAGATTCTCAAGGGAGAGCTTTGTTGTCTCTATAGATTTCAACACATGATGCAGTGCCCCATTCTTCAAAATGCATGACCCAGGTCTCCTTATAAAGTAATGTAGGGCATCTAATGATGTTAAGGAAAATAGGGTAAATACCCTAGTGATTTCAGTATAAAACAGCATAATCCCCTGGAAAACATAGTATTTTACAGCTGTATCATACAGGATAAAATCTAAATTCCTTAGCAAAGAATACAAGATCCTTTATGATATTGTATATTTCTACCTTCCTAGCCTTATCAGCATCCATTTTCTGTTTTATCCTTTATCAAACCCTAAGGGTAACCATTCTGAGTCCCCTTAGAATTTCATGCTTATCTCTAACATGTGTGTGACATATTTAATAAATGCTGCTTGAACAAATAAATGAATGATGTTTGGAGAAGTAATCATTTCCATATGGTATGAGCAGAGAAGAGTTAAAAGCGAGTGTGTCATTTGGGCAATAGAGGGTAGAATTTTGAGATGAGGCTAGAGAGTATTATGAGATGTGTCCCAAAAGGTTGGAAATTTCAGTTGCAAAAAGTAGTAGTAGGAAATTTCAGTTGCAAGCAGGTTTGGTTTCTGCAGAAGAATGAAGGCCAGACTGAGAAGAAAGATTGGATCCAGAAAGAGATTTATTCTGAAATGCTGGAAAGCATTATTGTTGGTATAGTTGCAATATGAGATTACTATTTAAGTGCAAAAATTGTAAGCTTAGTTTGAGATTTTGAAAGATCGGATTTTTTTGCATCCTAAAAGAAATGGATTCACAAAAAGTGCTATTCAGTACAAGGAAATAGATTTTATAATTGGATTTATAAATTGGAAAAGTTGGTCAGGAGACTGAACCAGCTAAGCTATGCATTGCTCTATTTGTCTATGAATTTTTCCTTGGTGTTTCATGCACACATCCTGCTTCTCCTCAACATAGTTTGTGATTGTTTTAAGGGCAAAACCTTTAAACCTTTAAATTTCCATGATATGCAGCTCAATACATATGTGTTTATAATAATAATAATAATTAGGTATAATATATAATGATATCATAATAAGCCATTATTATAACTTATTATAAGAAGTTCTTACTCAGTATAGCAAAACACCAACTTTCAAAAAGGGCATACATTTCATGACCATTAACATCAGAAAGGAAGGATGAATGAAGTAAGATAAGGATACATCCAGCTTCTTATTTTCTAAATTTCTTCTTCATAGCTTATTCCCCAAAGATGGGGCAGAACTGATTGTGACAAGATTCTGTTGGACTAAAGAAATTTGGCTAGACTAGGGGACTAAGCTGATTTGGAGAAAGTTGAGGCTTCCGTCTTCCAAACTGTCCTGATATCTTCAGGATGAATATCATCAACCCAGGAATTGATTTTCACAAATTCTAGAAAAACAGCCAAGTATGCAAAATTCATCTTTGTTGTCTGACCATTAACCTTTTTGAATTTTTAAAAATTTTTTCTTTCTGTTGACCTCTGTGTATTAACATTCCTTCTCGTTATGGAATGTTCTCCTGTTTGACCATTCCTATCTTTCCATTCCTAATTATCAATAGGTGTTCTTTACCCCAATAAAAAAAAGTTTTACTCTTGGGATGCCTGAGTGGCTCGGTTGGTTAAGCATCTGCCTTTGGCTCAGTTCATGATCCCAGGGTCCTGGGATGAGTCCCAAGTAGGGCTCCCTGCTCAACAGGGAATCTCCTTCTCCTTCTGCCCCCACCCCTCATGTTCTCTCTCTCACCCACTCTCTATGTCTGAAATAAATAAATAAAAATCTTTTTAAAAAGTTCTACTCTTATTAAAGAGACAGATACTAATATAAAGCAATAACCATACTTTCCAGAAGACTTTGTGTTACAAACAACTGGCCTTTGGTGTATTCTATGGGAGACATAGGAGAACAAATAGAACAAATTATCAGTGCCAGTTCTGCTACCTACTAGATGTGTACTTTTTGTTTGTTTATGTGCATTTTCTCAGATGCTTGATCTCCACACATTTTTTTTGCTTATTTCCTGCTTATGTAGATAGAAATAAATACAAAAATATGAATTTAAATAATAGATATAAAATATAATTGTATAAATTATGTTAACTATATATATAATTTTAAAAACCATATATATATCTATAAAATCAGAAAAAAAATCCATGTTACCAGATTCTGCAAATTCAATTATAAATACATCCTATTATATTCACCCTTTTATGTATTACAATTAACATTTCCTTCAACATCACTTGATTTTTATAAATTTTGCAGTTAAGAGACATTTTGATTAAAGCTCTGCATGTTCTGTAATTCAAAAAAGTCATTTTCTTTCCTAAAATATATTTGAACATACCTTCTGTTTTAGCTTCTTTGTTTCTATACAAAAATATTAGCTATACACCTAAATATAACTTTCGGGGGCTCCATATTTCATTTTCTTCTATATTCTGGATCTTTTAGAAAAAAATGGGATTATTGATGTATTGTATTAATATACAATAAACTGCCCTTGTGTAAAGTGTATAATTTGATAAGCTTTAACATATGTGCTATCTGGGGCACCTGGGTGGCTCAGTGGGTTAAAGCCTCTGCCTTCAGCTCAGGTCATGATCCCAAGGTCCTAGGATCAAGCCCCCCATCGGGCTCTCTGCTCAGCAGGGAGCCTGCTTCCTCCTCTCTCTCTCTGCCTGCCTCTCTGCCTACTTGTGATCTCTGTCAAATAAATAAATAAAATCTTAAAAAAAAAACAAACATATGTGCTATCCTCTGGGAAATCTTAACCATGACCAAAATAATAAACATGTCCATTACTGTCAAAGTTTGTCCCATGGTAATCCTGTCCTTTCCCTTTCTTCCCCTTTTCCTCTCTTCTTTGTGTTCAATCACTGAGCTCTTTCTATAATGATTAGTTTGAATTTCCTTTTATTGGAGTCACATGATATGTTCCCTTTTTGAGTCAGCCTTCTTAAATTCATCATAATCATTTATGAGATCCATGCACATCATTGTATATATTAATATACATAAGTCTTCTTATTGCTGAGTAATTTTTATTATATGAAGATACCATAACTGGTTCCACTTACTTGTCCTCTAGGACTCATTATTAGCTCTATTCTCCTTTTACCCACAGTCCTATATCATATGTATTGGTCACTCCCAAATATGGTGTCATGGCCTGTGCTATTCTCTCCAGGCTCACAATTTCCATTATCTATTAAATATATCTTCCTGAATGTATAATGGGCTAATCAAACTTAACATGACCGGCATTAGCATCTCATCTTTCCCCCCTCTCAAACTGACTTCCTTCCCTCTGTTTCCTTACATTGGCTCACCTGGCTTAACACCCTACAATGTTTTTTCATTGTTAATGAAATGAAATCCAAACTCCTTACTTAGGGCTGTAATCTGGACCCTGTATATATATATATATATATATATATACACACACACACACACATATATATATATATATATATCCCTAGATTCATCACATCCTATCTTTTCTTCTCCACATTAAACATTCTCAAAGAAATCTCTATTTCTGAACCTAGGCATCTATACTACCCTAGGCTTTTGTCCTTACTATTCTCTTCGTCTCAATCCCTCTCTCACTGGCTCCTCACAGGTCTGAGTCATCTCTCAGTTTTAAGCTCAAATATTCCCTCCTCAAATAGGTCTTCTTCATCCCCATCCTCCCAACTAAAATATCATCCCCTTTACTTCCTTACCAGTCTGTTTATTTTTTGGCACTTTAATGGCACTTGTGGCTATACCACTGCTAATTTGTGTTTACTTCATTATATGCTGTTTCCCTTCTCTAGGATGTGAGCCTCTAAAGACAGAGACTCTGCCTGGGATGTTCATATCCCAGCACTTTGCACAGGGTCTGTCACATAAGAGCACTTGATAAATATCTGTCGCATATCTGAATGTATGAATGGGTAAATATCACCACCATCCACGCAATAATCCTAGGCTTCTATCTTTTCTCTACCCCTACACCTGACCTGCCACTGAGAGTCCGAGCCATAAATTCTAATTCTTCAGCCTATTCTATCCATCTCCTCTTCTTCCTCTCTACCTATTCTGGCCTTAATTCTCTCCAAAATGCCTTGATTCAGGAATCGGCTAACTGATTTCTCTGATGCCATTTCAACTCCCTGCAGTTCATCCCTGTAAGTTTCTAAGACACAAAATAGACTAAGTTTTACCGTACTTAGATTCACTCACAATATCCACATTTCTTACAGGTCAACATTCAATGTTAGTACCATTATACACAATTTCCCATCATGGCTATGTTTTCTTGCTGTGCTTTCCCACCAACCTGAAACTCTCCACATAATTTATATATAAGTACTAACAGACTGAAGCTCCTCAAAGTGCCTTAATTCTTTTTCTTTTTCATGCAACTTTTTCTTCCTGAATTGCACTTGTCATCTATGTTACCTGGGAAAAAGGACTATCTCCTCATGAAGACTTGCACATATAAACACTATCAGGTCTGGAGCCTAACAGCGTAAACCCAGCCCTGAGGCCCAATAGCCTTGGTTTATTCGCTGTTGTAATAAGCTGTGTGGTGCTCATTAAGATTCATAAGCTCTCTGTACCTCAATTTCCCCTTCTGTAAAATATAAATAACTAGAACACTGGCTTCATGCGCTAATAGCACACATTTGAGACATGCCAGTTATTAGTATGAATGTGTCCACTTCCTCCTCTGTATCCCTCCGCTTCTTTCCTGCAGCTTCTGCATCTGCAGCTTCTCCTCACATCAACCTGCAAGATAGCAAATGCCTCAAGGACAGGACTCCTGTCTTTGTATCTCATTATGAAGATATGCTCAATAAACATTTTTAAAACAGTGGATACTTTAGCAACGAAATTGCTACCTAAATCTAACTGGCTCCCAACACAAAAAGGATTGCCAAAACCTCCGGCTTTTTCCAGGTAATCCCAATTACCTTTTCTGTCCAGAAATAAAACTTAAAGCATATAGGAACAAATGTAGCATGCTTTCACTCTGCAAATAGCCTATGGCATTATTTAATCCACAAGACTTAAATACATAGGGCTTTATACTTACGCTTGATTCATGAATAGATTGATGAGTGAAGTCGGGCTAATTGAGGCAGGTGTTGTCTCTATTTTACCAAGTTTCTGTCTTGGCTCCTAGGGGATCCTGCACTGGCTGGGATTCAAGGTAGGTGTTGGAAGAGCACTTTCAGGACCTTACTAGCTTCTCCCCTCAGGAGGAGGGGTCCCTAAACTGACCGGTTAGACCCAGACGATAACTGGATCCATTTACCCAGAAGCCAGAATCACTACCTTAATGGCAGAGTCTAAGGTTGAGGTCTCTCTGATCTCCAGCACTCAGGTGCAAGGTGAAACTCACTCCGGCAGGAGCTGCCAAAGTCTTATTCCTACTCTGGTTCCTGATTCATGTAAGTAGAAGAATAAACTGAAGTAATATTATGATTCTCAACATTTGCTTTATATTAGACTCTCCTGGAGAACTTTATAATTCCAAAGTCTGGCCCCCTCCACAGTCTAAGTAACTCATTTCTACTACTTAGTAACTCATAACTAAGTAAGTCTCTGCAGGTGGATGTCAGTGGTTTTTAGAGGCCTCCAGATGATTCTGATCCGCACACAAGTTTCAGAAACACGGCCATATGAGAAAATTAAGAGATACGATTCAAGCAAGCATTCATGTGTGGCAAAATTGTTTTGTCATTCAAAGTTCAGGAATTGCTAAACTTTGGGTGTCTCAACCATAGGCTAAGAGGACTCAAGTGTAAGAAGAGAGCCTACAGCATCCTCTCCCTTTACCTGGTTCTTCCAGAGGCCAGGCAAGCCTTAATAACACCAGTTCTGCCTAGACTGGAAACAGGGACGTCCTCCCTCCAATTTTTCCTAACGCAGGGTAGGAGGAAAATGATGTGGCAACATGGGGTGGGGGAGCAGAGAGGAAAAGTATGGAGGTTCCTCAAAAACTAAAAATAGATCTACCATGTGATCCAACCACTCCACTTCTGGTAGATATTCAAAAGAACTGAAATTGGGATCTAGGTGCACTATTCAAAACAGCCAGGATGTGGAAACAATCTAAGTGTTCATCAACAGATGAATGGACAAAGCAGTGTAGTATATACATACAATGGACTTATTCAACTTTAAAAAGAAAGAAACCCTGCCATTTGCACCAGTATGGATGAACCCAGAGGACATTGTGCTAAGTGAGATAAACCAGACCCAGAAGGTCAAATACTGCATGATTCTACTCATATGAGGCATCTAAAATAGACTCACAGAGACAGAATAGAATGGTGATTGCCAGGGGCTGGCAGGAGGGAGAAAGAAATAGGGGTTGCTGTTCAACCAGTTTAGTTTTAGCTATACAGGGGGGCACCTGGATGGTTCAGTGTGTTAAGCCTCTGCCTTCAGCGCAGATCGTGATCTCAGGGTCCTGGAATCAAGTCCTGTGTTGGGCTTTCTGCTCAGCAGGGAGCTTGCTTCTGCCTGCCTCTGCCTACTTGTGATCTCTCTCTCTCTCAGATAAATAAAATATTTTAAAAAATGAAAAAATAAAGTTTTAGCTATGCATGCTATACAACATGGTGTGTGCATTAATGATACCATATTATGCACTTAAAAGACTTTGAGCAGGTAGATCTCAAGCTAATTGCTCTTATCACACAAAAAATAAAATTTTAAAGAAAGTAGTGCATCTATATGTATGTATGCTGTCTACTCAGGTACATGAATTGAATGAGGAGTGTAGAAAATCTAACAGAGGTTTGCTTTGTTTTATTTTTCCAAAATACTTAAATAAGATGCTGGCCCATTACTAAAAGGAAAAAAAAAAAATTGATTGTATCATTTACTCAGAGGGAACAAGCCTGAGAAATAAATGAGGAACAGCTGGGGCAGACATGCTACGTTATCTGCTTTCTCTTTAAGAAGCAGTTAGAGCTGCTAGAGAAAAGCAGCAGAGATGTCTGGAGAAAGCGGGATTATATTGGGAGAAACAAAGAATCACTTGAGGGACTTTTGTGCTCAGAGCAGTAGCTGAAACGTGCTAATGATCAATTTAACACCTGCCATTTTAATTAGCACCTAAGGATAAGCTGAAATTGAGAGAGAGAGAGAGCTGAAAACAATAAAATGGCCTGAGAGGCAGCCCAAGGTCAGAGGGAAAATAAAGAACCATGTTTATGGAAACAACTGATTATAGTTTGTTACAGTAAGCACAATTTGTATTTAGGTGTTGTTTGTTTTATTAGTATATCTTTATGATGCAACATTTGGAACAGAAGCTAATTTGTGAATTGTCTCAAGAAAATTAGATTCCATATAAACTTTTTCAAAGCTGTCCCTTACAGAGCAGAAATTTTAAAGAATCAAAATAGCAAAGATTGCATGAGATTCAGCCTAGTGTTTCAGGAGTCACAATTCTATGAATTTGAGTTACCATCTATTTCTGTGGTAGTAGTTAAATATAACCTCACATTACTTAGAAGTATTGGTAGCCAAAATGTAGCAAAAATCAAAGTTAAATAAATCAAATCCCATGTAAATAATTATTGGGAGGGGGCAGTGTATCACAGTGATTCAAACTCATTTCATAAACATTTTCCAATGTCACAGACTTTGTTTGTGGAATGTTTGGGAAATGTTTCATGCTAAGACCTATCAAATGTTGGTCTTAATTTTGACTAGTGGTGTTGTCTGGTCACTTATTTGCTCCAACCTTCTGGGGTGCATGCAGTGTAAAACTACTCTGAGTTGGCACCAAGTCCATTTACACCTCCGTCAAACTTTTCCATGTAGAACTGTGCCTGTCTGAGGACAGGTATCTGTCAATTGCTGTGATTCCATACTTAGGAGAGATTATCAAATCAATATCATGGTCTCGGCCTTTCCAAGATCATAAGAATGGAGTTGAACCCCCAGTGGGGTCTGGAAAATTCCTGCTAAGTAGCACATAAAAAGTATAATATATTCATTGATAAAGTTAAAAGGAGAGAAGGACAACAGAAATTATCAGAGGACCAATTCCTGGGTGGAGCTATTTTCCATATATATTCCTAGGAAGAACAGACTAGATTGATAAATATTCATATATGTAAAGGAAGAAAGTAAGATCCATGTTCACAGAGCTAAGGGCAGAGCCAAGCCTGAACACTTACTTCCACGTTCATTTCCTAACTCAGAATCAACAGAAACACATCCTGTAGGATACGCATGGTGAAGTCCTGAAATCTATCACTAACTAAAATACACATCAATCACAAATATCACAGAATTCGAGACATCTAAATAAATCATCACTGCATTCATTTTCCAAGAAGATTATCTAAACAAAAATCAATTAATAATCGTTCTGCAGAAACGTGATTAAATGTGACTTAAATTTGTAATGATGGTGTATGTTTGCTATTGATTTTAAACTTTTTCTATAGTTGCATTTTATTTTATTTTTTTAAAGAATTTTTTAATTTTTATTTATTTATTTGTCAGAGAGAGAGACAGAGATCATAAGCAGGCAGAGAGAGAGGCAGAGAGAAGCAGGCTCCCCACTGAGCAAGGAGCCTGACACGGGGGCTCAATCCCAGGACCCTCAGATCATGATCTGAGCCAAAGGCAGCAGCTTTAACCCACTGAGCCACCCAGGTGCCCCCATAGTTGCATTTTAATTCAGTCTATTAATACATGGTCTGATAATGGGATAACTGGCACATTTACATGAGAGTCCTTATTTATAGTTCGGTAAAGTTTATAGAAGATTGTTCCTTATGAATTATGCTCATTTTTCCATACACAAAATGTCCTAGAGTTTTTGTGTTCCTTTGCTTGCTTGCTTGCTTTGTGTTGTGGTCAAAATAAGGCAGAAGGCCATGAAAAAAAAAATGCATATTTGCTAAGCAATAAGAGAAAAAAAAGAGAGAGGGAGAAAAGAAAGGAAAGGCCCTTGCTTTCAGATCCAGGAAAAACCATAATGCCAAGCACACTAACATTAAATTCCTTTGATTCATTTTGGCCAGGAAAATTCTTGCTTATAACAAATAGGTCTAGTGGGAATGAAAATTTCATATTTTTGAGTGAATGGTTTCTCCAAAAAATTATCTTAATAAAGCAATAACTGTACACAACAAAGACTTACACAGCACATGTTTTACTTAGGTCACAATGCTGCTAGTTTTTTACTAACACTTGAGAAAAAAATTACATTTTTTTATATTGAAAAGAAATGCCTTGGACCAGCATTTATGTGGTCTGTAAATATAAAATCTTATCTTTCAACAATGGAGGTACCATATGGATTAACAATCTTAGAAGATTTTGAATGTGTCAAAAATATTTCAAAACTCATTATTGTTCTAAAGTATTAGTTAAGAGGGGATAACTCCAAAAAAAAAAAGGGTATAACCCCTTGAAATAGTATTCTATATCCATGAATATCACTTAAAATATATAGTAAAAATTCTTATTTAAATTTAGACCATTCTCACAACAAACATATTATGATACTGTACTTTGAGTCACGAAGATCTGGCTTTAATTTTTTCCTATTAAAGGTTGTAAAGCTGGCCCAAAGTTACTGGGGATTTTGTAAGGAACAGTTAAATTGTTCTTTAAAATTTATATTTAAGTTCATGAATCCCATTTGAAACACATGATGCAAAAAACAAAAATCAATAAGGCATGATCTCTAGTCTAAAAGATTTATAGTCTAGTAATCAAATATACATAATTAAAGGAACTATAAATATATAGACACACATATGTATCTGTGTGTGTGTATATATATAATGATTATATAGTATATATAATCATATAGTAAATAATATATAACTTAACAAATAATTTAATATTTAATATAAGTAAACATAATTAAAATATACACAATAATATATATGTGTGTATATATACATAAAAGAACCAGAGAGTAGCATAAACAAAACACAATGAAGTTTGTGCAGAGAGAATGACATCTGGTTGAAAGAAATTAAAGCAGGTCCCACAAAGGCTGTGAGATCTGATAGTGATTTTTTAAGACCTTCCAGAGTGGTTAAGTTATCCACAATAGAGATGAGTCCATATTTAAGGTGTGCAAAAAAGTAAATAAATAAGGCACATATTAAACAGCTGAAATTTTCAAATATAGGAAATGAAAATACATACTAGTCAAGGATGAATATAACAAGACCGTGTAGTGTGGTGTGGATAAGCTGGGACACAGAGCTTGGTACCAGTGCTTGGGAGACATTTGAAAGCCAGGATGAGAGTCTGGTTGTATCCAACTGGCCGAAGCACTGGAGTTTGTTGACTAAGGAAATGACAAAATGAGAGCTAAGATTTGAGAAGTTTCCGTTTAATAATTATGACTGAAGAGATACAGGAAACAGGATGGCTTCTCAGAGGACCTTTGTACAGTAGCCCAGAGGAAGAAAAAGGAGCTAAACTGAAGTGTTGGGTGAGGAAGGGGTAGAGGAAAAGGAGCACACAGGAGATGTTTCACGGGTTGCTGGTGACTAAAGGAGTTATGGAGCCAACAGTGAGAAATAACAGATTCCGGGAGCCTAAATGACTGTGCAACAAGTACAAATACAACAAAGTCAGCACAACAAATGGCTCCTGAGCATTTGTGGCATGGAAGGCCCCATGAATTGTGCTGAGTTCTGGGCCCATAGATAGGTAAGACAATATAGACAGCGTACTCAGGGGGTTAGTAAGCTCATGAAAGATGAAAGCAAGTAAAGAGCTATTCCTGCAGTTCAAACTTAAAAACAATCCTAGGTGGTTCTTGTGGACACATGATGAGGAGTAGAGCCAGAGATACTGAGACAGAGAAACAATGAACATTCAGGAAGCGGAGCACAATGAAAAGAGGATTAGCTCAGCAAAGAGGAATGACCAAACTGGACAGATATGAACAGTACAGGAAGAGAGGGCAAGGGAGATGTTTGCACTGGGATAATATGGCAGATGGACTAAGTGACACAGGATGTGGACAGAACTAGGCTGGAGGCAAAAACTGCCATGTAGGAGAATAATGCCAAGAAGGCACGACCTTGTTACTGAATGAGTATACAATAGAAACCAGTCTAATACCAGTTTCACTTGAAATGATACTTTAAATACAGTCTTTACCTGCCTGTTCTCCTGCCCACTGGTGAAGCTTCCAATACTACTAGGGTGGTGGGTGAGATGAAGGGAGGAAGAGTATGAACAATGGAAGTCTCTAGTGTCTCCCTGTAATATGCACAAATCTAACTAGCTTCTTAATATTGATGGCTGATTTAAAAACATGTTTATAGCAGCAATGGCCACGGTCGCCAAACTGTGGAAAGAACCAAGATGCCCTTCAACAGACGAATGGATAAAGAAGATGTGGTCCATATACACTA
>PISX010030496.1:0-18645 GCA_004024625.1 Mellivora capensis | reverse complement strand
GCTGGGAGAGAGTAGGAGGTAAGAGCTTCGAGAGGTCCTGGGGGCAGGCTGGGAGAGAGTAGGGGGCAAGCTGGGTGAGAGTGAGGGGCATGCTGGGAGATAGTAAGGGGTAAGCTGGTAGAGTGCCGGGTTCGGGCAGGTACCTGATGGAAGAGAGGGGTTTGGAGAGCAGCTGGGACAGTCTCCAGGGCCAAGCCCACCCTCGCCCGCCAGTGGAGCTCACTGAGAGTCTCTTTAGGGCAGGGATGGGAGCCCTCAAGGCTGCTTGTCCCCCTGGCCACAAATGGGAGGGGTTTCAAGGCCTAGGTATGTGCCACGTCAGAATCATCTATGGCCCCTGTGCCCTTGGGTGTCCTGCTCCTTGGGCTTTGGTTTTGTTACCTGCAAAATGGAGGCTTGGACAAGCAAAGCCTGATGTCTTTGCTTTTGGTTCTTTCTGCTGAAAGCCCCTGGGGTAGGTCCCCTGCTCAGCTGGCTTCCTCAGGCTGTGTGGGATGTTCTGAAAGTCCTTAAAGGAATCACTGTTTCTAGATCCTATTGTGGACGAGGTACTGCTTGTGTGTCGCAGACCCGAACCTTGTTTCTTGAGGCGGGTGCTGATGCTCTCTTCATTGAGTAGGTGCTTGAAGCTCAGCGGGGTTACGCGACTCTTCCAAGGACACACAACGCATGGCATCCAGATCTGTCCACTCTCGGTTTCCCTCTCTGGAGCTGAGTCCCGGTCCTGAGGACGACTGGCTGGGCTGGGGAGAGAGATTGGGGCAGCTCCTGATCTGGGTGGGGGGTGATGCGGCTGCCTCATCAGCTGGCCTGTTTGGCGGAAGGCGAGCAACGTACACGTCTGGGAGCTGGGGTTCCGCGAGGCCTGGTCCCAGTGCAGGGACCAGAGCGTTACTCCCTGCTTTCGTCCCTCAGAGTCACCCCCGCTGGGCCCCGGCTCTGGACGAGGAGTCACTCTGATCCTGGGCAGAGCCACCAGGCAGTGAGGCCAGCACTACAGACAGTCAGTGCTGGTGGCCCCCCGGAGGTGGACACGGATGGTCACTTGAGCTGGGGCTCTGTCTGCCTTCGGGTCGGGTGGATGGCTGGCTTTTCAGGGGCCAAGTAAGAGGGGGTAGATTTAAGATCTCATTTGAGACTTGGGGTAACATTCTCTTGGGGGTTAAGGCAGCCACGTGATTCTGGATTTGATGGGTGTGTGGGCGTGGCTGGGGCCTGGGGCCTGGGCGACCCTGGGGAAGAGGGGGTGGGCGTTGAGCATGGGAAGTCTGCAAGCTGAGTGTTCTCCTGCTCTTTTATTTGTGAAGACTACATATAGCATGCTAGCTGGGGACTGGGATGGCAGGGAATATGGCCTTCAAGGAAGCAAATTTGCTACCCCTTCCTATAGGTGCCCTAGGTGAGGCTGTAGGTCGCTGGCTCTCACGAGGGGCAGGTTTCATAGCCCTTCCTGGGTGCACTCAGCACCAGTCTTAGCACCTCTGCCCTCTGTCCCTGCACAGAGAAACAGAGCTTGGCCCACTCAGAGGACCCAGGATGGCTCCTGGGAAGGCCTGAGTAGGACCTGAGCTAGGGTGCTGTGGAGGGGAAAGGGAGTGGACCAGGCTCTTCCTCCTGGGACCACCTGTAGCTTGCACCCAGGGGCTCATTATAGCTGTTGGCTTGTCTGTTGCCGAGTGGGGGCCAGGTCGGACTCCTTGTTCTCAGGGCCCGCTCTGGTTGAAGAGGGGGATCCCAGGCTAGTGTGTGAAGACCCTATGGGACTGACTGCGAGGGCATGAGTCAGCTGGAGCCAGAGGGAGTCCTGCAGGAGGGATGTCCTTTCCCCCTAGGCTCACTGGGAAGATGAGGGCTTGGGTCTTCAGACCACTGGGGGAGCTGGTATCAGGGGAGGCGGGGGAGCACCCTTTGAAGGGAGGCATAGCAGGGATGTGGGGTGTGGGCCAAGTCACCCCCATGGAGCTATGCTAGGTGTTGGTACTGGATTGTGGTGTCCTTCCAGACTCCGAGTCCAGAGGCAGGAGAGCAGGCTGAAGGGATTGTGCTCGAGAACTTTATTGCTCCCTCAGCTGCTCTGCAAGGAGTATGTTAAAGCCCCAGGGTCCTCCAGAGAGCTGTTTCTCAGGTGCCCTATGTGGGGGACCAAGGGAGCCAGTTTGGGAGCAAACACACAGGTTCTGCATTGGCCTGCTGGGCGCTACCCTGCGGGAGGCAGCTGCCTGGGGGAGGGCTGGGTCTCATCCTGGGCACTGACTGCGGAGTGCGGCTGAGGGGCCCAGCTGCAGCTGGCACATGCGAGGCAGAGCTCTGGGGGTGGCCCCTTGCACATCTGTGCCCAGTGTGCCTGATCACAGCATGGCCTTGTTTGGGAAGCACAAGGGGCCTTGGTACGGCCTGAGGCCCCGGGCAAGCACAGCAGCCCGCCCCTGGGGAGACCCCTTCCTCGGGGTGCAGAGGAGACAGGCTCTCGCAGGATGGTGAGGAGGGGAGGGAGATGATGGTAGCTTGGCAGGAAGAGGAACCGAGTCTGGAAGATTCTGTGGCATCAGATGAATGCAATAGCCTTGAGTCAGAAGCATGTTTCAATCCTCATCTCCGTCCCTGAAGCATCAAGAGTGGGACGGGCCCTTCCCCATTCCTGGTCCCACAGGGCCCGCATCTGATCCCGGATGGAATTCCAGAGAGGTTTCAATCCTGTGGACTGGACTTTGTTTCTTCTTTTATCTTTAATCAGCAGGCCACAAGCTTTGAAGTTCCTCAGAATTCCGTATGGCCAGGGTTCTAGGGTTCTAGAGGCTAGTCTGTGGTCTGTGGGGATTGAAGGAATTTTGGAGAGGGTTTTTTTTTTCCTTTCCACCACCCTTTGTTTCCCCCCACACCGCCCCCCGCCCCCCCACATTGTACATCTTACGTACCACCCTGGAACCCTGCCTGCACGAAATCTCTACTGTCTTCTGGAACTCTTCATCATAATAAGCAGCCACTGCCTGTGGGGCCTGAGTGCCCAGGCTGTGGGGTTGCTCACTGGCTCTACCAGTCTGTGTAGCACCGGGCAGCTCACAGAACCTCTCAGCTCCCTCAGTGGTCAGGCAGGGACGGTGATGCTACGGAGACGGGTACAGGGCAAGAGCCAGCCCCACTGGGCCACTGCTGGGCGACGCTCTGAGGACACCACGAGAGGAAGAGCAGGACCTACCTATGAGGAGGGAGAGCCTGTTTCCAGGGGGTGGGGAGGCAGGTGCAGGGAGAGGTTTGAGGGTTAGGGTGTGCCCAGAAGGCTGGTTATGCCCCTGCTTGCCGTGGAGACCACCTTTCACCTCCTGTAGAGCGCCACAGGCCAGGAGGGGGACTGTGGCATCTTGCTGGGTCCGTGTCTGCCTAGTGCTCGACCAGGGCAGGGGGGTTGCCGAGATGTGAGAGCCTCAGGCAGGGACACTCCAGGAGGTGCTCTTCCCCTGCAGAAGCCAGCCTCTGGCACTGCTGTCCTTGGCCCTCCAGAAGCCCTCTCTCCTCCTGCCCCTCCACTGCCCCATATCACCATCCTCAGCATAAGGCCCATCTCCTGCAGTGGGTCTTCAAGGCTAGGGGCCTGGCCTGGCTCACTTGTGCTGTTCTTCCTGAGCATGCATCAGCCTGTGGTCTGCCAGGCAGGGGTCATTCATCCCAGCTAACAGAGGAAGAGACTGAGGCTCAGAGAGGTTTGGTCACTTGCTTAGGGCTACATGTCCAGTGACGGCCAGAGTTGGGTGGGTCTTCACAACCTCAAAGCCAGTGTGCTCTCTCCCCCTTTGTACATGACTTCTGGAAGCTCCAGCATCTCACTCTGTCATCTCTGCTTGTGTGTGTGTCGTCTTGGGTGTGTCATCTCTGCTTGTCCTGCTGTCTCAGCAAGTCCCTGGGGCAGCCTCCCCAGCTCAGGGCCTTCCCTGTCTGGCCCAGTCCCCTGGCCAATCTTTTCCTCTTACATCCTATATCCTCCCTTGGCGGGGCCAGTGTCCTGAGAGTCATGGGCATGACCCCCACCCCCCACTTCTGTGCAGCCTGGCTAAGCCATTCCCTTCCACCTTCTAGAGTCTACCTCCAGGGCCATCCTCTGTCCCTGGCATGAGGCAGTGGGAGCCTGCAGGCCTAAGCTTTTGGGGCAAGGTGTTGGGTGTTCCACTCCTCTGTTCTGTGCTCATTGGTCCCCTGGTCCGTGGTTGTCTGGGGGCACACCTGGGACATACGCCAGTCCCACTATACATGGGTGCTGTGTCATTTGTATCATTCAGCCTGTGCCTTATTTGGGGTGGCGGGGTCTCCACTTCCCTGCCTTCCTTACAGGACTGAGAAGATTGCCCAGAAAAGATAGGTGCTGCCTATCCAAGAGGAATATCCCATGGCGCTCAGGGCTCCAAGGCAGGGGTGGCAGTGAGGAGCATGGGATGCTCCATATGCATTTGCATCTAGAGTGAAGGAGCTGCAGTGCTCCGAGGGGTGCTCTGGGCCAGGTCGTGCCCAGGAACTATTGCACAGGTCTTGTCTTCTCTAGTCGTGCCAGTGCGCCGATGAGGACAGCTGATCTGGGGCAGCCATCAGGTGCAGCCTGCGTTTCTCCACATGGGAGTGTAGGAAGAAGAGGGTCAGGCACAGCGTGTGACCCAGGCCCTCACCCTGGCCTTATCTTTCTCTTTGCAGACTGAGGGCACTCGACTGCAGAAGGATCTCCGGACCTACCTGGCCTCAGTCAAGGGTAAGGGGCAGGAGAGGACCTGGTCTGAGTAGGTGGGCTTCATGGGACACTGAGGGGTCTTTGCCACATGAAGCTGATGGCGGCAGAGCTGGGATGGGGACCGGGGTTTTATAGTGGAGGGGTAAGCGCTGGCTGTGGGGACCCACATACCTCCTGGGCCTTCAGAGTTGGGGGCAAGGGCGACCCTCCCTGTCCCGCCCCTGCCCCCATCTTCGTCCCCCCATGGCCCTGGCTGCAGCATGGCCCTTCTGCCCCACAGCCATGCACGAGGCCTCCAAGAAACTGAGTGAATGTCTGCAGGAGGTGTATGAGCCCGACTGGCCTGGCAGGGATGAAGCCAACAAGATAGCCGAGGTGAGCGTGAGGCAGGTGACCCCTGTCCTTCCCAGAGGGCCCTCTGGTTTCAGCCCAGACCTGTCCCGCCCTGCCTTGTGCTCGGGGACAAGCCCTTCTGGTCTTCGGGCATTCACATGCCGTGTGCCCTTAGGCACATCACCTCCCCTCCCCAGCCCTCCCAGCCCTGGGCTTATCTGTTCCTTACAGTGGCCCTGGAAGAGGCTATTGGGCAGGAGTTTCTACCCCGATTACCTGAGGTTCTGAGAAGCTTCTGGGCTGTGAACCCCAGGTCTCTGGGAGGAGAGAGCAGGGGACTGGGCATGGCCCAGCTCCCCTGGCCATATTCTTATGAGCCCTCACCTGCTTCAGAACAGTGACCTCCTCTGGCTGGATTACCACCAGAAGCTGGTGGACCAGGCGCTGCTGACCATGGACACATACCTGGGCCAGTTCCCTGACATCAAGGTGAGAGGCACCCTTTGTAGGTCTGTCCTGCTCTGGCCTGGTAGCCTGTGCAGGGGAGGCAGGCGCTGAGGTGACCCTGCCCTGAAGGCAGGCACCTCTGTCACCAGGCAGTTCATCCCTCCCTCTGAGGCCAGCCCACCGGCCCCCAGACCTGGGCCTTTCTGAGCTGAGGCCTTTGGGTCTCCAGACTATGGGAAGAGACCCCATGATGCATGTATGTCTGTTTGACTGTGTCACTGTCGAGCAACTATAGGGTTGTAGGAAGTATATAAGGGGAGGTGAGGCCCAAGCACGGGTGCCTAATAGGTGCCCTCCAGTGTGGCCCATGGGCCCTGGGTGCTGCAGACGTGGAAGCAGAGGTGTTGAGGCCATTTGGTGGTGGTTGTGCTAGACCTGATTCCCTGGGAGTTGGGCTCCATGTTGGCCCCCATGACACCCAACGCAGATGCCTTGGGCTCCTCAAGATGCCTTATGGGGAGGGCAGGAGGGAGGCAGTGGTGCTAGCCTGGGAGTAGAGAAGCCTGGGGTCCGGCGGGGAGGAGGCTTGTTGACACATTGCTGGCTGGTGGGTACTGGCAAAAGTGTCTGGATATTGAAGGCAGTGGTTTGACCTCTGGATAAGGACGGACCCCCAAGGTCATAGGCTGCCTTGAAGGGGTGAGCTCTTTGCCTCCAGAAATGTTGGAGCGTGCGAGTCAAGCATGCATTAGATGCACTTTTGAACCTGGGGTCGATTGCCCTGCGCCTTTCGGCTTCATCCAGTTCTCAGTGCCCACAGCCCAGTTTCTCTGAGCCCAGCCTGGGTCAGCATCCCAGCGTGGGTGCCAGGCCCTGTTCAGCAACCCTCCCCCCCACCCAACCTCCATCTGTCCTCCAGTCACGCATTGCCAAGCGAGGGCGGAAGCTGGTGGACTATGACAGTGCCCGGCACCATTATGAGTCCCTCCAAACCGCCAAAAAGAAGGATGAAGCCAAAATTGCCAAGGTAAGGGCTGGAGGGCGGGGCTGGGGGAGAATCTAGAGGGGGTACCCAAGTACCTGGAGGGGCCTTCTTCCTGGGCCGTATTTTCCTCACCCCTTTGCACTGTTGGGTCTCACTGCTTCCCTGGGTCAGGAATCATCAACCCCACTCACAGATGGGTTTACAGCTGGTGACCAGTCCCAGGTAGTGAGCGGGGTGGGGGATGCTGCTGGGTCCACGGCAGGTGAGGAGAAAGCACTTGTGGGCACCTGGGAGAGGGCCCACCCTGCCCATCCTATGGTGCTTGCCTTGGGTCCTGGGCCCTCCACCCTTCTCTGAGGCCACTTTCCAGGATGAGAACAGGCCTGGCTTGGGTTTCACTGGAGCGATCCCTCCCGACCTGGCGTGCTCTGAGTGGAATTCTGTCATGGGAACCTACGTGACCCTGTCTCCGCTGGAACAAGCCTGAGGGCACAGGGCTTGAGCTGGTCACACTGTCCACAAGTGAGGGGCTGAGGGTGGATCCCCCTCCCCAGTCCACCCTGGGGCAGGACCAAGCTTGCTGAGCCCCTGCTAACGATTCTCACATTTTGCTTTGCAGTTGGAGTTCACCCCTTACTCTGCCCCTTCCCCAGGGCTCCCCCTAATTCTTTTAGCCTCAAGGGATCTTACCTGCTGGGGAGCTGGACCCCTGGAGGGGTGGCCGGCTTGTCTGTCACTGCATTGGGGACGTTTGGACTTGGTGTTTAATATCTGTGTCTCTGTTTCTCTCTCCCCATCTCCCTCCTGTTTCTCCACTCTCCTTTGCCTTGACCTCCCCTCCCCACCCCAGCCTGTCTCGCTGCTTGAGAAAGCTGCCCCCCAGTGGTGCCAAGGCAAACTGCAGGCTCATCTCGTAGCTCAAACTAACCTGCTCCGAAATCAGGTGACACTGGCTTCTAACCTTGCACGTGCTGGCGCCTTCTGGTCTGTTGTCCTGTCCTTGACGCTGCCCAGGGCGGGGGAGGGGTCAGTCACTCTCCTGGGTTGGGGGGCAGGGCCGTTTTCAAATGCCTCTGCTGAGAGAGCACCTGATTTAGGTGAGATGGGAGGTCAAATGTGGTGGGGGAGGTGCTGAGAGAGGCTTGGGGCGCTGGTTAAGCTGGGTTGGGCCCCAGTCTATTGCTTTGTGCCCAGGTGTCTGGTAGTCCTGGGACTCTGTGAAATCTAGCCTCTGGGAACACAGGAAAGCCTCTGAGCCATCTGTCCTCTCTGAGGGCTCCTGTCCTGACATGTATGGTCCTTCGAGCCTCATAAAAGCTGGGAGGCTGTCCAGAATTTACCAAGGAGACAAATCTGTCCGGAGAGGCAAAATCCCCAGCTCAGAGGGACCCTCATGATGCTCCTGGATGGGGAGCCCTGGCAGGGTTCTTCAAGTGTGGCTGCGATGCTGAGACCTGGGGCCTAAATGGTCTGCCCGTTAGGAGTTCCATGAAGGGCAAACTATGCACCACAGTGGCTCTGATGGGCTTCTCGGAGGAGGGTCTTGTACAAAACTCCTGACTGGTTCTAAAACTCTGACAGTACTTCACTCTTCGCAGCCCTCTGCCCTTGGGACGGGCTGGGGTCTGGGTGAGCTCAGTGTGTCAGAGGACCACTATATACACCCTGGCAGAGGTTGCCTCATGGTTTCCTCTCCAGTGAAACTGACAGGACTCCAGCACCCCTTCATGGTCCTGAGGTGGGGATGGGCCACGGAGTCCTGACCCACAAGGTTGGGTTTCTCTTTGGGCAGCTGCCCCATGTTTTCTGGGCCATCTCCTGATTTCATCATCTTCAACTCACATGTGTTGAATGCCCGTGTTGTGGAGAGCTCTGGGCTCAGCATGGGATCACGGCCCAATTTCTTACCTGACGTGCTGCCTGATTTCTTTTAGGCCAAAGTTATGGGCTGACTTTGGAGTTGGTGACAGTCCCACTCTGAGGCCGGGGTAACCTGGATCTCCAAAGTCTGGGGGAGATGGTCCATGGGAAGTGGAGAAGAGTTGGGGCTGGAGCACCAGCCTGACCTGTAGAGTTCAGGACTTCTGGCTGGAGGGAGAAGGGGCCACTGGCCCAGTGCCAGGGTGTCTGCATAATTTTCCCTGAAATGGGTTTGGTGGGAGACCAGGTGAAAATTTTTATTGTCCCTGAGAGACTGTGGGGCTTGGGGGTAGTGCCTATGGTTTGATTTTGGGCTCCTCAGATGGGTGTGGATGGGGGATCCTGCTGGGAGGGCCCCACACCCCTACCTCAGGGGAGCCACTAGGGAGGCTAACGCACATGATCTCATTTTTGGATGTTGGACTGTAGATGTTTGGCCCTTCGGCCAAATTGCCTTTCCCATTTGGACCCAATTTTTATTTGAGCATATCCTCTTTCTGCCCCCACCCTGCCTCATGCCTGGCTGGAAGTGGGCGAGACTTCCGAGTTCCCATGGGCAGCTGGCTGGCTGTGAGCTGGGGCACTGGGGTCCTGAGACTGTCCTGCTGTTAACTTGACTTTGGGGAGGGAGTGTGACCTGATGAAGCTGTGCTCTCTCAAGCTGGCCAGCACCACATACCCCGTGGGCTCGTTCTGAGCCGCTCTCCACACTGGCCACAGTCCCCTCAAACCTGCCTGCAGGACCCACCCCGGTGCCCCTCAGCCTGGTCAGTGGCCTGCTGTGGCTGCTCCGTGTGTCCATCTGCATCTAGTAGAGCCATTGCGGCTGCAAAGCCTCCCCAACAATGGACGGCTCTCCCCCCAACTTCCTGCCACCCCAAGTGCTTCTGCAACAGCCTGAATATGAGGAATGGGATCCAAAGGGAATACCAGACACAGGCCCTGAGTTCCAGGAACACTAAACTAGAGGCACCCTGTTCTCTGCAGCATCGTGGTGTGTGTGAATAGGGCTTGGGCTACCCACGTGGGCTGCTGTGCCACTGTCATCATCATTGTCATGGATGTTCATCTGAGGTGTTGTGACCAGCATTTGGGGAGGGGACACTGAATCCCCATGTTGAGGTGGTCTCTGGGGGTACGGGAGCCAGACCAAGGCAGGTTCCTGGGGAACATGGGCCTTGAGCCAGACCCTTGGCAGCTGGGTCGAGGGGTGTGTGGCAGCGCCGGCACTGGTTACCCCTGTGGGAGTCACTCGTTCTAGGGACTGTAGACTCATGTTAGTGTCCTCCACTCGGGTACCAGTGGAGTGCCCCGTGGGGTAAGGCGGGGAAGGCCTTCTGGATCTGATCCTCTGTGGGGGCTGCACCAGACATGCCTGTTCGAACAGACATTTCTTTTCTTTCTTCTTTTCCCCGCCCCCTCCTCTACCTTTAATTTTTAAATTAGATTTTAAAAAGTTAGGCGTGGAGCTTATGTTCCTTCTAGCAAGTTCTGATAACCTGAAGGTAATTGTAGTCAGGAGGAAGGTGGCCTCTCTCTCCTCCAGCCCCACCCACGTCACTGAGGCTGGGCTGACGGGCTGGTGCCTGAAGCTGGGTGGGACAGCTGGGTGGGCCGGGGAAATCGTGTGCTCTGTGGCAGTTTGGCAATCTGGCCAGTTGGCTTGCCTTTGCCAGAGGGCCTGAGAATGTAAGGCTGCTGGTGGGAAGTGTTCTCCGGGGAGGGGCCTGCCACGTTCCTGGGTTGTGACTCAGACTCTGAATCCAAGTCACCCCCCCTGAGTCACTGTTTCCAGCAGCCCCTTCCAAATGAGCTAGCAGAGCTCCTTCTCTGCCCAGGGTCTGACTCACCCCTACCCTTCCCTCAGCTTCAGCCTGCTGCCTTATTCCCTACAGTCTTTGGCTGTGGGTTGGGGCCTTAGCGCCACCTGATGGTGGGCATGAGCAGGCCCGGAGGGCACTGGGCCTGCCCCAGGGAAGGGTGAAGGCTTTGGGGGTGAGCACAGGCATCCTGCCCAGCAGCCTAGCTCCCTCCTCCCCTGGCCCTGCCCTCTCCCCCATCTTTCCCCTGCCTTTCCTGGATGTGCCAGAGCTGCTGCCTCTGGCCTCCAGCTGGTGGGGACAGGTCACGGAGGAGAGAGGAGTAGGGATAGGAAATACTGTTGCCACATCCTACAGGGAGGTGGCTGAGGCAGAGTAGGACCTGCTTGAGAAAGGGACACTCAGGCAGGGACAGCAAGGGCAAGGCCAAGGGAGCTGGGCAGCAGGTTGATGCTCAGCCTGAGAGGGGGTTACAGGTAAGTGGGCAGAATCCCTGCTAGGCTTGATCTGGGGTCTGCCTCTGCCTCCTTCCTGGGCCCCAGCCCCTGGGCCCCTTGTCTTGAGCTTTCTTGGAGTGCCCTGTTCACTTCTCACCTCTCTCCTGGCCCACGTGGGGCTAATGGGCTGCTCTCCTTTCCCCTTCCTGGAGCAGACCTGGAAGTCCCCTTGAGTGTCCTCATCTGGTTTAACCCCATCTTGGCCAGAGCCCTGGTCCTAATGTGTTGGGTGGGAGGTTAGGGGGAGCAGGTCTTGAGGGTGGGCTTGGCCTGGCCTGGGCTGGCTGGGACTGAGGCCCAGCAGAGGGGAATGACCAGTCCCGCCCCTCAGGCAGAGGAGGAGCTCATCAAAGCCCAGAAAGTGTTTGAGGAGATGAACGTGGATCTGCAGGAAGAGCTGCCATCCCTGTGGAACAGGTAAGTCCCAGGAGGTCATGGGGCTGGGCCTTGGCCTCCCTCCTGAGGCTTCAGGCGGTGTCTTCCCGTGTTTGCCCACTGGGCCAATGCCTTCCCATGGTTTGGGTCTCTGGGGAGGGTGGAGGTGTGGCTCTCCTGGGCTGTCTGCACCGATCTGTGCGTTCACTCTGCCCTTTTGCTTCCCTTCCTCCCTCCCACAGCCGTGTAGGTTTCTATGTGAACACGTTTCAGAGCATTGCGGGCCTGGAGGAGAACTTCCACAAGGAGATGAGTAAGGTAGGTCCTGGTGACCCCTGTGCACTTCAGGACTTGGGCTGTGCTCTGGTGCCAAGGGCCAGGGGCAGAGGCGTACAAGGGGCTGGTCAAGTGCCTCTTTCCGTCTGGGGCTTGGTACACACTAGTGACCACAGTGCCACCTCTGGGCCTTGGCGAGGAGCCACCTAGCCCTAGCTCTCCATTCTTAGAGTGTCCAGGCCCAGTGGGAGTGCTGGAGAGGCTGTGAGCAGGACCCCTAGGCCCAGCCCCTGTCTCCTTCCAGTCCCCAGTCCAGTCCTCCTGCCTGGACAGAGCCAGCCCCTCTCTAGCTGTCAATGTTGACCCAGCAAGCTTGGAGACAGAGAATGGTGGCACCCTCTCCCAGTTCATAGACAAATAATAAAGTCCTGGAATTTTCTCAATTTTTCTCTCATCTTTCTTAAGACATTGAAACATGTCTGTTTTATCTGCCAGAATCTGGTGTAAGAAGGGGTCTGATTATCCTAAATTCTTATGTTGAGTTATGTTCATTTTAACTTAACTGGCAATTAAACTTGCAAAGCAGAGTTGGAGAAACCCAGTGGTGGCAGCCCTTCCCTCTATGCTGTCAGCAGGTCTGACGCTGTCTCTTGGCCCCAGAGGAACAAAGTGATGGCAGTGGATTCCAGGCCCAGGGTGGGAGGAGAAAAAGCAGCTTGGGGCCTCTCCTGAGTCACCACCCTGACCATGGTTTCTTGCCTTTTAGGTCTTCCCTTTCTTTTCCTTCCTCCCTTTAAAGATTTGAGACAATTTATGAAAAATTAAAACAAAGAAAGAAAGAAACAAACAAACAGAAAAAGGCATTTGGGGAAAGGAAACATTTATATAAAATAGGAAGAAAATTTAGTTCTGAGTTTCCTGGTGGCCAAAGCAAAAGAAGGAAATTTTCTCAGTAGTGAGAATGTTTTTTATACACAGGATAAACTTCTTGTCTTGCCTGTGCTTTTGGTGAAATCTCTGGCAGTTGTAATGTGGCCTGGAAACATATTGGCAAAATGACCTTAACAGTTAGAATCCGAAGTTAGTTTGCAAAAACAATTAAGAACATTTAAAAACAGTACATGCTGTGTGAGGCATTTTAGGAAATTTCTATGAGTTGAAAGAAAAGACAGTCCTCCGAAACAGTAACGATTTAGTAATGGAGCCCATTTCCTCCATTTTTCCCCTTTGGTTTTCTGGGCCTCGTGTGCGGTTCCCAGTTCCGACTGATATAGTAAGGAAAGCTTATTCCTGGTCAGGGACAGGGGTGCCCGGAAGGGGCTAGGGTGTGGGAGAAGCAGAGATGTGACTGGGAACAGTGGGGCTGTTTGGTGGTCCCAGAGGCACCACCCACCTGCCTGCTGTTCCTCCTGCAGCTCAACGAGAGCCTCAATGATGTGCTGGTCAGCCTGGAGAAGCAGCACGGGAGCAACACCTTCACAGTCAAGGCCCAGCCCAGGTGTGTGACACGCACTGCAGACTGGCTGCAGATGGCTGGGGGGAGGTGTGGCCCCTCACATCGGTGGAGTCGGAGTAGCCAGGGACGCCGCCCTGCGCCTCTGGAGGGGAGGCCCAGGAACTAAATGATTCAGTGCTGGTGCAGAGCCACCTGGGAGGTGAGCCTTCCTCCTAGAGCTGGGAGGCAGTGCCACCTTTCCCCTCTCCTGCTCCTCGGAAAGGGCGAGTCCCTGGAGAGTGGCATTCTGCATACCCACAAAAGCATCCTTATTGCTGTCTTCAGCCTGGCCCCGCCTCTCAGGGCCCCTCCAGCGGCCAGGAGATTCCTGCTTCCTGAGGGGAAGCCAGGAGGGAGGGGGGAAGTGCCTTGCCCTCTGGCGGCGGCTCAGGGGAAACAATAGCGAGTCTGGGGTTTCCCTTCCTTTCTGGCTTGCACCTGTGGCAGCACAGTGTGGCCAGCACGGATGAACCTCGCTGTCCTGTCCGTAAAACTGGTGAATCTATCTGTGCCTGGGGTAAGCTGGGGGATCACCCAGGACTGAGAAGGTAGTGGGTGTTGCTGCTCTCTTCTCCCTGAAAATACAATGGATATGTGTGACTGAGTGGGGCTGAGGCCAAGGAGTGCATCTGGGCCAGGTGGGGGTGGGGATGAAGGCCAGAAGGCCATTTCCCAGGTGCCTGCGCTGCTCCTGCCTGGCCTCTGGGTAAGGTGGGAGGGTCAGGATAGGTGAGGAGGGTGGTGAGCAGCAGCTGGACTGGGTGGCTCGATCCATGCTTCCTCTGGGAGAAGGCTGGTCTGAGCTGACGGGGGCATGGGGAACTTTGCGAACCTTCTTGACCACGGTGACCCATTTTGTGCCAGGTTGCCTCCTCTCACAGGCCCCACACCGGCCAGTGGCCCTCCCACCCCGCCCGCTCCCTCCTGGCACTGTGGGCCCCCAGAGCCCCTGTGTGCTGAACCACAGGCCGAGTGGGTGGCTGGCAGTCTCCCCCAGCTCATCGGGCCCTGTTTTGGGGCTGCTCCTTTTGCTCATTTTTTCAGCTCCATCCCAGGGCACCTGGCAGCAGGCCGAGGCCAGTGAGGTCCTCAGGACCAGGCGATGGGGTTCTGAGGGCAAGGTCAGGCCCTCTTCATGGTCTTTGAGTATTAGGGGAGGCTTGGCTCTGTGGCACTCCTCTGAGCACAGGGGTTGCTGATGAGGGAAGGGAACATGCCAGCCAGCCTCGAATCAGGCATGATTCATGCCCGAAATGAAGGCTTCTGCGTCCCGTCCGTTCCCACAGAAAGAAAACTAAACTGCTCTCCCGGCTGCTCAGAAAGAAGAACAGGTACCAGCACCGAGTGCTGCCTTGTGGGGGTGTCCGAGGCCAGCACCCTGGCCATCCGGCCCTGTGCATGCGCCTAGCGCCTTCTCGGAGGGTACCACTAACCCCTAACCTGTCCTCCCGTGTGCGGTGCTATGGGCGGGACTGCTGGTGGGAGGGGGCCGGCAGGGCGGCAGGCTGCGCTGTGTCCTGTGTGTGTTGTGGGGGCAGAGGGCTTGGGGGCTGTTGGGTGGGAGCAAGGGGGGATGTGGCCGGAGCTCAGCCGAGTCTATTCCTCTCTGTACCACAGTGTGTCCACCAGGCTGTGGCCCAGACCAGGAGGTTAATGGGGGAATGTAGCCAGAAAGGAGGCCTGGTGAGCCTCGGGGGAAGGGCTCTGGTAGTAGGTGGGGTTTTTAAAAATTGTGTGTGTGTATGTGTGTGTGTGTGTGTGTGTGTGTACTGTGTTACTATACATGCTCTAAGGAGGCAAATACATTCCCATGAAACACAAATTGACTAGAGATGAAGTGAGACCATGATGTCCCTCACACCTGTCACCTGTCCCATCATCTTACCCCCTGCTCCCCAGGTGATGTGGTCGCTAGCTTCTTTGTAGCCTCCAGAGCTGCCCTGTACAATATTCGCCTCAAGAGCCTGGTGAGCACTTGAAATGTGGCCCGGGCCACTGAGCGCCGAGCTGTTAATTTCACTTAATTTGAATATGAATTCAAACAGCTGCTTGTGGCCAGTGGCTCTTCTTCATCAGGGCCGGGCCAGAGCTTCCTGATGCAAGGGTGCCGGAGCGGCCGGTGATGCACACCGTTCATCCTTGTTCTCTGGTCTATACTGAACCGGACGGCGGGAGACCGTCCCTTCTCAGCTCCAGCAGCCTCTCTGGCTGTGCCTCTGCTTGGCTTCTTCTGTCTTCCCCCAAAGGGCCTGGTGGGGCAGAGGTGTGGAGATGGTGACGGGGTGTGAGTGTGGAGTGGGTGGGCAGGGTGGACCCTGGGAATGAGGCAGTGGTTGGTGTCCTGGTGTGAGTGGGTGGACAGGCAGGGAGGCCAGCCCAGGCCTTGGGGAGCTGGCTGAGGAGTGGGGCTCAGGCTGGGCACTGGGGCTACTGCGTGACGTGTGGGATGAGACTCATTTGCCTCTAGGATGTTTGGCTTTCTTGTGCTGTGGAGCAGGGCTCCCTGGTGGAGCCTGGCAGTGGCCTGTGGGGTGGCTTCCCTGGGGACTGAAGACCTCCAGCTTGGAGTTCCGCCTGGGACTGTCACTGTCTCCGAGGCAGGCCCTGTGCCCACGCCCCTTCATTTCCCCCCATTCTGATACATGTGCACATGCATTTCTCACATGCAAGCACGGGGACATACACTCATGCACACGTGGACATTATATTTTCACAGCAAATCCATGTGGACACACATACTCCCTCCTTTTCACAAGTTGGTGGACACACATACCCACATGGACACATGTTTTCACACAGGGATTCCTGGGGTACACATCCCAACCCATGCACACCTATGGATTCCTACATTGCCTCTTGTAAACGGTGACCTCCCTCCATCAGGCTTCCTCTCTGGTCTTACCTCCACAGTGACAACGCCCCTGCAAAAGGGAACAAGAGCCCTTCGCCTCCGCCAGATGGCTCCCCGGCTGCCACCCCAGAGATTAGAGTCAACCATGAGCCCGAGCCGCCTAGCTCGGCCACAGCCGGGGCATCCCTCCCCAAGTCCCCATCTCAGGTAGGTGCCCTGTCCCCTCCTCCCCCTCCTCGGCTTCCTTCTGCATTCCCGGTGTCCCCCTCCTTCCCAGTCTTCTATCCCCAACACTGGCCTGGGCTCCCCTCGGTGAGGGAGCCCTGCCTTCTCTCAGGAGCCCCTGTGACTGTGTCTCTCCCTCTACCCCCACAGCATCCTCTCCTTCCCTTTCTCCCTAACCCTTGGGGCTGCTGACTTCCTCCTCCTTTCCTCATGGGCTCCCAGGGCCCTCAGCCCCAGGGCACTGAGATCTGTAGAGGTGGCTGCTTTCCTTCCTCCTTACCTTCCTTCTCTCTAGGCGGGGGGGGCCGTGCAGACTTTTACAGGGTCAGCAAGGGAATGGGCTCAGTGAGGGGAGTGTGCAGTAGCCAAAGGGACGGTGAGCTTCCAGAAGGCCCCCACCCAGCCTAGCCTGGCCCCCACCCCTGCCAGTTTCTCCAGGTTTTAGCCATGTCCCCAGGAGCTGGCCAGCAGCTCTGTTTGAGCTGTCAACCTTACCCTACCATCAGTTCCTGGCAGCAGCCCTCTTGGTGGTGGGCCATCGCCCGCCCTGCAGCTGATTAGGATAACCACGTTAAGAGTGTGACAAGAGCCCACACTTGAATAGCACTTGCTCTGGGCCGACACTGTGCCAGTGCGTTGTATATTTTCATCCATTCAATCCTCATACCCACTCTGTGAGGCCCAGCCCAGCTCAACATCTGAGGAAACCGAGGCTTGGGGGGGGTTCCTGACCTGCCTGAGGTCCCCCTCTGCCAGGCGCTGGCTCCCGCTCTGCCACAGGGGACGGGCGAGCCAAAGCTCCTTGGGCGGGAGGTGCAGGGAGGGTCCAGGGAGGGTGGAGAGCCCAGGCTGGGAGGGAGGCTTTCTTATCTACTCTTCTCCATAGTGTCTCACCCAGCTGGGTGTCGGCTAGGCAGCCTGCACGCTCTCCCTTTTCTCTCCTTTCCTTTCTATCCTCTCCCTGTCTTTCTCTTTTCACTTCCTCCCCCCTCAGTCCCCTCCTCTCCTCCTCTCTCTCTGTACATTGTTTCTGGACCTCTTGCCTCAATCTCCCTCTGGGGGTGGTCCTGTAATTCTGGTGTCTGTGCCTTGGGCGGCAGTGATTCCTCTGGCTTTGTCTTCTTCAGTTGCCTGGGTGGGGCCACGGCCTGGGGTGTGACTAACCGTGGCTTTGTCTCTGTCTGTCTGTCTGCCCCGCCCTGCCCCCCACGCTCCACTGGGCCTCCCCGTGCGGCCCCTCACCCGCGGACCCACAGCTCCGGAAAGGGCCACCAGTCCCTCCGCCTCCCAAACACACCCCGTCCAAGGAGGTCAAGCAGGAGCAGATCCTCAGCCTGTTTGATGACACGTTTGTCCCTGAGATCAGCGTGACCACCCCCTCCCAGGTCAGCCGCGGCCACCGCGGCCCAGCTCTCTCCTGCTCTCTCGGGGTGTGCATGGCCTTCTTCCTTCATCCCATGCCCTGTGCCTCTGCCTCAAGAGCCAGAATCTGGCCCGAGAGGTCGGCCCAGAGCCCCCCTTGCTCATCCCTCCATCCATCCTCCCTCATCCATCGCTGAGCATGTGCTGTGGCCAGATACAGGGACACAGGTGGGTGGTTCTTGTGGAGCTCAGTAGTGGCTTCGTTCCTCCACTGATGTGATGGCCAAAGGGCAGAGCGGGAGGTGGGGGAGGACTCGGGCCATCAGGGAAGGCTTCCTGGAGCAGGTGACATTTGCCAGGTGGCTGTAAGCAGACTCATTGCTTTACCTAGAGACAGCAGCATGTGTGTAGGCCAGGAGGGGTAAGACATGGGCTCAGAAACTTCTGGGAGTTCAGTGTGTCTGCAGAGTGCTGCAGTGTGGCAGTAAGAGGAGGCAGTGAGAACACAGTTGGGAAGACCCTGGTATGTCTGGCCAAGGCACCTAGACGTTAGCTCCCAGAGCTGCTGACTGGCTTTGGAGGTGGGATGGTGCTTGGGCCATAGAGCAGGGCTGCTGCTCATAGGTGCCCCGAGAAGGTATGTCATGACTGTCCCCAGATGGACAGAAGGTCACTGTGGTGGCATGGGAGTGGGCTGCACATGTCAGATCAGCTCGCAGAGGCCACACTGGGCTCACCCCTCTGAGTCTTGTCTCTAGGCCTGGCCCTTCCCACTAGGGTCCTCACTTGTGGTGCAGGCTGGCTAATCCCAGGTTGTGGTCCCCTGCTCCGGAGCACTGCCGTAGAGTTGCTCTGCCCAGGGCCTCTGTGCTCTGCCCTCTGAAGGCTCCCTTGCCCAAGCTCAGATTCCTGGAGGGGAGGGGCAGGGCCAGAGAGTGTAAGTGTGGAGGGAGAGCCAGTTGGCAAATGAGGACAGTGGTCTCTGTTCAGAGGGGCCTGGGAAACGTGGGCCTTAAGCCCCAGCAGGAAGACTCCAAGTTAGGACTAGGAACTTTCAATACAGTGTGGCTCGTGGGCAGGTGGGTGACGCCCTGGCTCAGGGCCCTGGGAGGCAGGCGAGCTCCCCTCTGTAGATGGTGGCCTGCGCTGTTCCCGGGGCGCTCCTGAGCTGTGAGGAAACCTGGCGGCACAGTGTCTCGGCCAATGTGCCCCTGGAACGCTGGAGTAGGTCTTCACCCTGGCGCTGTGTTCGGGGGAGACAGGAGGATGCAGAGCGCTAGTAAACACTCAGTGGGGAATGGCGCCAGCCACTTATCTACCCGAGCTTGTTGGGTTTTTATCTACACTC